>NCQV01018537.1:0-16259 GCA_002740545.1 Lophocereus schottii | reverse complement strand
AGAAGAGAGAATCGAGGAACAAATTTGGATTAAATGCAGTAATGATCATCAAACAATCTTCAATGATGAAAAACTTAATGCAAAACAATCTTCACAATCTCCCTTATAAACCCTAAAAATTGCGTCTCAAGAAGTGCTCTAAGATAAACTCAAGATGACCACCAAATAAGTCCGAAAACCATTTTAGTATTGCAAAAATTGGGAAGATGCATGATTGTGCATTGACGCATGGGTGCCTGTGCACTATCACACACAGCCGTGCACTGCAACACGACTGGCTGTGCGCAGCTTCGACAAACTAGGTCCTCATTATGGGATTTCTACACGATTGTGCCATAATGCATGGTCAACCGTGCACTCTCCTAAGCCCTTTAGTTTTGCCTTTCTGGCTTCGGAACTTCATTGAACCTCTTTTCCTCCTCAAAAATCGTCCCCATGGCCTTCCTTTCTATTGGAACTAGTAATTTTCTTCTCTTCTCGACATAAACTCCTAAAATAAGGAAAACTGCTTTATAAGCATAATAAGTATTGACGGAAACAAATTTGATACTTTCTCATTAAGATCCAACATAAAACTACAGAAAAAGGGATCAAATAGGTTCTAAAATGAAGTCAAAATAGCAGTTTATCAACTCTCTTATACTTATCTCTTGCTTATTCCCAAGTAATACTAATTCTTGAATACTCAATACGGAGATGAACCTCTAATCACTCTTTCTCTAGGTAAGGAAATAATGACCAATTGATCAAACTCAATCACTCATCAAATGTAGCCAAGTCAAGGCATCAAAACATTCCCAATAGAATACATACACCATTATCTATAAATAACCCTACCCACATGCAACACACCAAACATCCCATCCTTAAATCCTAAAGTAAGACAAAAGGCCCCTTAATCAATAGTGAGCAAGTGTGGCGGGTAGAACCACACTTTGCGATAAAGTAGAACATTCCTCTCAGAGTGTTTAGATATTAAACTTGGATACGCTCAATACTCAAACCCGTTATGCAAACTATCATAAGCTTAGTAAAGTTCTCTATTATCCCTCACTTATGCAAAATGCAGGAATGTCAATCAAGAAGACTTGCAAAAAGGGTGTAATGGTGCTAAGGTTATGGGTGAGAAGGGAAATCAATATAGGAGAAGTGGAGCTACTAGCCAAAAATAATAGGGATCAAGAACGCATTCACAACAATAAGCATCATGACACCTACTTCACACCCCAATAGAAAAATGAGCACAAACCCCTCAAAAGACTAAAAGAAAGGAGTTGGACATACTCATTGAATTAATCTCAGGCCAAACACTTTATTCACCTCTTCTTTTTTCCTTTTCTTTTCTGTCCTTCTATTTTTTCCTTCATTTTTTGAATGAATAAGAAACAAAACCATGATACATATGAATGGCATAGGGAATATAAAATATCAACTCACACTCCTTCAAATCTCAAACCACCATTAAAAATACCCTGAAGATGAATCAATCCTCAAAACAAGCTCAACTCAATATAAAAGTGTTGTTCCACTAGACTTTGGCAAAAGGTAAGAGAATTATGTATAGGCTAAGGTGTAGTGAATGTAGATACAACAATAAACAGGGAAATGAACAAAGGGCTAGCAAGAGGGATATCATACGTCAAAGGGCAGCTTTTAGGCTCATTTGGCTATAAAATCCAAAGAATGCCTCAATCTAACATATGCACATGCTGAATGTGATATCAAAGAGAATCAAACGAAGTCTAGAGATGTAATTATGGATGAGTCACACAAGAAAGGAACTATGAGCCTACATGGAGTAATAGTCATTAGGCTCAAAATCTCACGTGATAATCTACTCTAAGATATGTCAAGGCAACTTACTCTAAGATATGTTACTGATCAAGGTCAACCAATTCAAACCACATGAATATCAAGGGCAACTGGCAGGCAACATAAGGTAGAGTATTCTAAATTATAATGTTAACACAATTTTCACAAAATTTACACCAAGAGAAGCTACACCTTAATACACAATAATTGTTTATCAATCAATTGTTATACCTTGCATCATATCATAAGAGGAGTTTTCAAAAACTCTTTTCAAATTTCTTTTTCAATTTTAATTTTTTTCGAAAGAAATAACTCTAACTAAAAAACAATAAAACACATAGTGGATAATGAAAAAAAGGGTAAGGACTACCTAGAAAGTTTATGAATGCTCACTTGATCACTTCTTCTCTTGTGATGCAACGTCTAACCTATATGTTATAAGCTATATGCTCTACATGCTCTAACATATAAAACTGCATGAAATCCTAGCAACATGATGTGGATGCAAGAAATGTCATCCAAACCATGCCTTAGAATCTACAAGTTCACCCAAAGGGCTAGAAGCTCATCCCCCATGCTTGAGATTTTCAGTGTTCTCAATGAAAAGGGCATGTAAAGAAAGAAGAGGAGGGAAGAACTTATAATGCAAAGGGAAAAATGAAGGGGAAAAGACTAGCACTCGATTTTTTTTCTTCTTAATTCTTTTGAAATAAAGTAAATGCTCGAGTTGCTTCCCAAAAGGCACTTGTTTTAGTCCCTAGCTTAACCCTTACCTCAAGCATCAGATGGTGGCTGAATGGAGGGAGACAGAATACCTGAAGGAGTGAATGGTGGTGAGTCCACCACCTCCCTACGATGAACAATGGTGCCCCCAAAATAGGTTAACACCAACAGAGGCAAATCAAAAGGGCCATAATACCTTGTGTTATGTACCTCTTCTCCTTTAAACATCCCTATCTCAGAAACTGCTGCAGAAATAACAGGAACCCTATGAACTACAGGAACTGAAGGTGTCATAAGCGGAGGGTGGTGAGTGGAGGAAAGCAAAAGTCCACCTTTGCCCCACATAACTGGACAGATATCTTCCTTGCTGGCACATCAATCTCAGCTCCTGTAGTTGTTAGGAATGGCCTTCCCAAAATAATAGGAAGATAGGAGCTCTCATCTATATTCATAATCATGAAGTCACATGGGATGACGAACTTACCTACTTGTATTGGGATATCCTCCAAAATACCTACAAGGTGCCTGATGGAGCGATTTGTTAACTGGATAGTCAGATAGGTGGGCTTCAGGTCTTGAAGTTAAAGCTTCTTGCAGAGGGGAGGAGAGAGAGAGGCATCAAGCTGGCATTAGCTCCCAAATCACAAAGGGCTTTTTCGATCTTCAGATCTCCTATTGAATAAAGGATTGAGAAACTGGTAGGATCCTGTAGCTTGGATGGTCACTTGCTTTGAAGCATTGTGCTGCACACTTCTTTGATGGGAGCCATTGAAACTTTCTCAACCTTGCCCTTATTAAGAAGGAGCTCTCTCAAAAATTTCAAGTAAGAGGGTGCTTCCTTGAGGGCCTCCAAGAAAGGAATGCTGACATAAATCCTTTTTAGTGTATCGAAATCTAACAAACCTGGGTTCAAGCTACAATCACACCACCCCCTGGAAAATTGAAAAAGAGGTGAGTGGTATGGGCGAATTAGAGGTGACTGACTGCCTTTCTCCTTGGTACTATGTCTCTCTCCCTTCTTCATCCCCTCTACTCCTGTAGAAATAGGAACTGAAACTGACTTATGAAAAATCATCACAGGACTCCCCATTAAATCCTTACCCTTTATAGAGGCTGGATTGATGTGACCTTGGGGAGTTATTTTAGGTTGGCTAGGTAGATGTCCCTGAGGTCGGGACAAACTGCTAACATGTTAGGTTTGAATAAAGTGCCCCATGAGACTGGACTCACCAAGAGCATCATCAGTCTTAGTTTGGGTCCGAATAAAGCGCCCCATGAGACTCTCCAAGTGATATTTTCGTAGAGGAGGCTGAGGAGACAGGTTATAAGGGGCTCTACACTAAAACCTAGATGACTGCATAGAACTCTGAGGTGGATGATTAGGTTTCTTGTAGGGAGGGTTAGTGTGATTCTTCCAGACTTAATTATAAGTGTTAGAGCATGGATTGTTCTATAGTGGTGGGTTGAAACTACCTAAGGCATTAGCATGCTTAATAAAAGAAGAACCATTATAGCACTCAACAGATGTGTGCCCCTGCGCACCACAGGCCTCGTAAATAACATACACTCTAATTGAAGAATTAGAGGAGCCTCTTGGAATAGGAGAAGTACACACCCTGTCGAGTCTCTGTGCCAGTGTATCCAACCTACTGGCTAGTAGTGTCATAACATCAACCTCATACTTACTACTGCTTCTCTTTGGGGTACCGCTCTCACTAGACCAGTTATAATTATTAGAAGTCATCTCTTCCAATAAAGCCTTTGTGGCTTTTATGGACTTCCCCTTGAAAGCGTCTCCGGCTGCAGTGTCTATTGAAATCTTCACTAACTATTCTAGCTCATTATAGAATGTTTGGATTAAGAGCTAGTCAGGAACACCATGATGTGGGCATTATTGCTAAAGGTCTTTAAACCTCTCCTAAAATGAGTCCCCATCTCGTTGAGCAATGGAAGTAATGCTTGCTCTCAGCTTTGCAATTTTGCCCAGGGGAAAGTACTTGCTAAGGAAAGCCTTCAAGAGGGTGTCCCATATGGAGAAGGAATTGCGTGCTTTGTTCTGTAACTAATCAATGGCCTTACCCTTCAATGAGAATAGGAAGAGCCTTAGCTGGATAGCATTGTTGGTCAACCCACTTAGCTTGATCATGTCGTATTTCGCAAGGAAGATGCATATTCGTGTTCTCCGAGGATTATTTGCCAAACTGATCCCTCTCTACAAACATAACAAGAGATAACTTGTGCTCAAAGTTTTGTGCCTTAACTGCATGCCACACAATGGAGGAAACAACCCTAGTGGGTTTGGGCATTGTATAGTCACAGAGCACCATGTTCTCCTCTCGGCCTGCTATCTTTGCCTCTTTCCTTTTCCTTCTCGCTTCTTTGCCTCGCTTTCGTACAATTGCTTCTATCTCAGTATCTAGAGGAGTGAGGTTATGATTTCCCTTACTTTTCTTGTGCATACAAAACAAACACTATATCAAGCATAAGCAGTCTCAAGCAAGAACAAAGAAGAACTAAAAATGACAAAAAGAAAAATAAAAGTCTAGTCTATAGTATTCTAATTAGTTTTTGATATTGAAAGGAATAAGTTCCCTAGCAACGACGCCAAAAGATGTGATTGTGTAAAATATCGGTAAGCGCACGGTGCCAATGTAGTTAGTAATAGCAAGTATGGGTTGTATTCATGGAGAACTTGCTTTCAACCACAAAAACTAATTAATCTGCTCAATTTAGGCGAATCAAGTTTGAAGATTCTACTATCAACTAAGAAAACAATAACAACTAAGAATGTGATTAAGAAATTAGAGAATTAAGCACTCAGGTTAGAATTAACAGTATAACTACACCTGTGAATCAATTACAAACCCCATCAAACTCGCCCAAGCTTGCAGCATGATTGGATAGATTGTCAATTTAGCCCATCTACAATCTTGAATCCCAATTAAAACTTTAATTATTCTCATATCAAAATTACAATCGTCTGCTACGCCACACTAGGTAAAGCTTTCATCTTTCAAGATTCCCCCCAAAACCCAAATAAAAAGTAGATATATGCTCTTTCAAGCAATTCATCGAACACATCATGTGCGAATTAGAATTCAATGACACAAACATAGGGCAAGTAAGGTTTTAGGCAAAATCATGATTCAACTAGACATAATTGGCGTTAATCGCAATCCAAGTTGGGAGATTTGGCCACTAATAATTTTAATAATAACCACAGCAAATCCTAGAATGATGATCATGATTCATAGAAACCCTAGGATAGTAACAATAAAAGAACAGAGAATTGAGGAACAAACTTAGATTAAACGCAATGATGATTGTCAAACAATCTTCAATGATGAAAAACTTAATACAAAACAGTCTTCATAATCTCCCTAATAAACCCTAGAAATAACCTCTCAAGAAGTGTTCTAAGATAAACACAAGGTGCCCCCTAAATAAGTCCGAAAACCATTTTAATATCACGAAAATTGGGAAGATGTACGGGTGCCCATGCATTGCAAGCACGACCGTGCACTATAGCACCACTGCCGGTGTGCAGCTTTGAAAAACTGAGTCCTCACTACAGGATTTCTGTACAGTTGTGCCATTGTGCACAGCCAACCGTGTACTCTCCTAATCCCTTCAATCTTACTTGTCTGGCCTTTGGCACTTCATTCAACCTCTTTTTCTCCTCAAAGCTTGTCCCATGGCCTTCTTTGCTATTAGAACTAGTGATTTCCACCGTTCGCATCAAGATCTAACGTAAACCTAGGAAAAAAACAAAGATCAAATATGGACTAAAATGATGTCAAAATAGAGGTTTATCAGTTACCAATAAACATTTTCGTGAACCTTCCACGTATGTTACTTTCCTGTTAACACCTTCCCCAAAATTCCCTCCGATAATAAATACATGACTAGTTCTCTTCCTGCACCTACATTTCCTCCAATGGCACCATCAGCCTCCATGATATATAGTTTCTTACAACAGCCCATTCAATCTATCCCTTATCGCTACAATCACTCCCATCAATTTCCCTAATATCATGGCATTGGCCTTGCATGTCAGATGATGATAGCATTATGTTAGCTCAAACAATCATGCAACATAAACATCAATAATATTAATTATATAGTCTTCACAACTATATCTAATGGTTTACCTAAGTAATCAACTATGTCAAGCCTGGAAGACACTAAAAGTATCCTAGGTTTACAAGTAGACTATTGTTGACGTTCCATCAATATGATCCGAGATTACATCAACCACTGTCTCATACCTGTACCTGCCCTTATGCATATTTCCTCATTGCACAAAACTTGAAAGTACCAATCTCATACAAAGCCAAGCGATCACAAATAGACCAATTTACATATAAGTTATAAGCTTTATTTTGTTACAATAATTATTTTTTCCTGAACACAATCCGTTTGGCGTACAATTACCACATGTATCCTACATTACTACATGTGTCGCTATGCCACTGATATTTGTGCTTTACATCTCTACCCCGCTCCATGACTTATCTTTTCAAATAAGCTCTTCATGCATGATAATATTCAATTTTCCATAACGTACACGAGAGGTTGGTTTGTATGTCGTCATTCCTTATTAATGCAATCATACATTTTGCATTAAATGCCAACACTGCCCCTATAATGGTAAACACTGAACAAAACCATGGAATACATATACAACCATATAATTACAATTCTCTACATTCATAATGATGATAACAAACTGAGTCACCAAACCAATTACTAAATCAATTACTGACATTTACAACCAAGAATGACACACTTGTTGTCTACCTAGCCAATTGAAGTTGTCTACTCATCTCACATCATTCCTTTTCTCCGTCCTTTATGTTAGCCATTTATCCTCATTTGAAGTTCTTGACCTTCCGTAGGTGCTACCAAATCACTTTCCTTTTTTCCTTCCTTTTTTCTCAGTGGGGCACTTGCCTACCTTGCATCACTCTATTCTTCTCATACATTCATAGATCATTCCTCAAATAATAGGAAATTCACCTTGCACAACGATACAGTTGTTACAAGAAAATATGGCGTTAGCATTCGATTATTATTGTCGAATTGAAATGTGACTCTACTAGAGATAAAATCTACTAGTTAGTGTCGAATACGGAAGTTGTCTCTAATAGAATTAGATTTTTAGCATCCGATAAAATATTAGTCTTTGATAGAATCATATATTAGCTTCCAACTAGTTTTTATGATGCCAACAACCTCTGAATTTGTGACCTTTCTGTTAACGGGCGCTATTAACGTTAATTTTTCTGGTGGATGCTAAACAAAAAGAAAAAGCGGGACCGTGCCCTCTATTGCAACCCTTGCCTTACCAGTTTTCCGTTACGTTTCCTTCTCACTGTCTCACTGTAGGCTGCAAAAACCCAGGAGCGATCGATCGCCTACCAGTGGAGCTACGTACATCGCCGGTTTGGTCTCTCGCTAGCTATCCCCCTCTCTTTCTGTTTCTCTCTCTCTCTCACTCATGGTGATTTGATTTCCGGCGGGGTTGCGACGAATTTCAATTATTTATGGCATTTTCTAGTAAGCATCTATGTCGATTTGGTGTAAACTCCAGCAATTTCATCTTTCTTTTCATCTTCCATGTCAGATCTAGCGTTTTCTAATAGCTTTGGTGGCGTTTCTTCTTTATCTTTTTCTCACTGAAGTTCCATTTTTTAGGTGGGCTGATTGAGTTCAATTGTCATGGTTCAATTGAACGATAGTAGAAATCACCTCCTTTGCGATCTCTAGTCATGGTAAGCCCATCACAAAACCGACCTCCTTCTTACCATCCTTCCTTTTAAGTTGGCATGAAATTCACTATTTCTGTCACAAGCTGAGATGTCAAGTCAAATGAAGAATTATGCGTCTTATAAGAAGGAATTGAAATTTATGCTAATGGAAGTGTAGGTGATAAGGTCGAAGAAGAAAGCAGCTCTTTGCTTTAGTGAGTAGCCATATTTTCATTATTTTAACACTTGGGCAATTGCAGCATCTGTTTGCCTTTCGCTATTTGACATTGATCAGTTTTTAAACTATCACTTGATTATTGACGTTCTACTTTAATCGATTTCTCTTCATTTCTGCCCGTGAATTCAATGTGTTGACTTTCTCTTGATGTGATTTAGCATTATACTTCCTTCTTATCGAGGAGCCCTTGCAATACTGCTATTCATGTATGGTACTTCTACAAAACTCAACATTACGAGATTACAGTACTTTGGCTCCATTGCGATTAACTAGAATTACAGGTTTCGTGTTTTTCTCCATGGTGTTTCCCTTGGTGTCCTCTTTGCTTGTGTTTACATATCAATTTATAGAGTAGAGTTTGCAAGCTGCTTTGTTGTTAAATAATTAACTTAACCAAAAGTAAAACTACATGATTGAAATTAAGATACAATATGACATAGCCACATATACTTTCTAACCCAAGACCCACTATTTTAAGAATGAAAGTGATCAATCAAAGACCTAAAGTGATGGTTGAAAGATAATGTATGTGTCTTCTGTATGATTACATATATGTACACATCGACTAAAAGTTTGCATATTTAATTTCTTTCAAATATTTATAGTTCTTTTTAAATATTGCTTACAGATTTCTTTATTTATATGTCTATGTTTTTGAAAACAATTAGTTGCGAAATAAGTGTCAGGTGCAAAATATTGAAAGGTATAAGATGAGGGGAAAGCTCCAGTAAGCACAAGTATTTTGGAGGATTGAATACTTAAAACAAATTGGTCAAGAGTATATAGAGACTTTGAATTCTTAAACGCATATGGTTTGAAGATTTTATTATTCCAAAGAACATTTTTAGTTTTGTAGTTTGATAAGTCTTTGAACACTAGTGTTAGATATAGTTGTTTCAATCTTATCTTTATTAATATGTGTGTTTTAAATATTTGATAGCTAGTGTGCAATTCTCAGGAGGTAGTTAGGTCATTCGTCTTTGTTCACTTAATTGTAGGTATGACATCACAACCTTTATTTTAGGAATAGAGTTAGTGAGTTGTAATGATTTGTTGTTATAATATGCCTATACTCCCTAGAATCAAAGTGATGTTGTGGTAAAGACAGTTTGTTCAAGTGTGAATGGTTCAACACAATCGAAGGTGTGAAAACACGAGTAGTATAAACTAGTGGATGTTAACCGTGCAAAGTAGCCTAGGCGTATGATCCATTTATATATGCATTCCAAGTGATGTAAGTGTATTTCACCCCTTACCTGAGTAGAAAAATAGATAGAATTCAATGGTGGGTAGTCCTTCAAAGAAAACCAAGGTCAACAGTAAAGTCTGAGTTGATGATATTGCATTTCAAGAGGACAACAATAATGATCCTCCTATATTTTCAAGGAGTACGATGAATAGAACATCAATTTGAAGCCGTAGATGATGAGGAACATGACAGTGATGATTCAAGTATAGGAAATGATATAAATATTTTTGACAGAGAAAAGGAAGAGGTGGTTCCTCCATTGTATGATGAAAATGACGAAGACATTATTACTAATGAGGATGACATGTTTCGAAATGATTGGTGTAATTTATTAACATTGATGGCATTGATGAGGGCATTGTTACTTTTGTAATGAAATGATTGTTGTAATGTAGGAACTAATTACATGTTTGTATAATTTTCTTATATGTTCTTCTAGTTTTGTTGTGATTACCTTAATTTATTTTCATTGCTATTATCTGTTATACGAACTACAAGAATGTCTTCAAGAGGAAAAGGCTTTGCATTATATCTTGGTTACTGTTCTTCTGGTATGGAGCTCGATTCTAGCTCTGGTTCTAGTTCCAGTTAGTCTGTTGTATCTATTCAATTGACATTGAGACAATGTTCAAGATTGGAGGCGGCATACAGAAAGAGAGTTATAACAAAAGAGTATTTATGGTAACTTTATATTAGTGAACGTGATTGGGAAGGAATAGTTTTGAAAATAAAAAGTTATTTTATGTACTTATTGCTAGTTTATTGGAGAGTTGTCACAGGTTATATCCAGCCTCATCAAGAGTTTCGATAATGATCGGTGCACATTTTTGTCAAATCTCCCTCCAAAAGAACTACAACTTTGGTGCAGGACTTTTGAGGCAAAGTTCAATACCAAAATATTTGTGATGCTTTCTATATATTTTCCAATTACATGATATAAACATCTTTGTAAAACAGGGTTAGTACACTTAGGCTCCAAAACTTAGTGAAAAAGTTAAGGGTGGCTAAAGATGGTTGGTAAAAATCTCAGGAACTTAGTCAACAAGACTAGAAAACGACCTGATGATAAACCAATGGCTTGGCTGTCAAAGGAGGGTCGAGAGAGATTAAAGGCCCAAAAAAGCGACCCCAATTTTCAGAAGACATCTACCCAATGCTTGAAGAATAGGACAAAGGGGGCAATATACAGTGACATCACATTGCTAAGGGGTTGATCTTAATGTCACAACTTGTGAGAAAAAGATATAGAGTCAAAATACTTGGGTTGTTTTCATTATATGTTATATAATATTGTGCTTATTATATACAAATTAATTACATTTTTTGTTTTCTTAATTATATTAAGGAAGGGAAGACTCCTACTCCCTCCGCGTTGTTTCAAGGAGCCATAATAAGGAGGATGCTTAATCTGGAAAGCTCTTTATAGACGACAGTCCAAAACTTTGTGGCTACGTAAGAATGTCATCCCATACTTTCTTCTTTATCTTATGATAGTCTCTCTATTAGTTTATGTTAGTATGATATTGTGGAGTAGTTGTTTGATGAATATGTTATTTGATTTTGATTACAAAAGTATGATTTTATTGGGTGGTTGTATGATAGAAGTATTGTTTGCTGTTGAATATTAGGGTATCAATTTCTGAAGTTTATGGAAGAATTCAGTGTTTTTTGATGTTGAATATATTGATATAATGGTTGACATATGCACTTGTGTTTTTTCATTCTTGCTCAAATATAGGAAAAATACGAGGCACTTAAAATTGAGCATGGTATTGAAGAGGAGACACAAGAGGCAGAGAAGCTATAATATGATGTTTCAGGTGGATGGCAAAAGAAATCCGCTATCTATGGTTTGGGCACTAGTGCTACCATATTTTATGAGAAGGCGACTGCTTTCATCTACTACCTCCATTGGTTCTGCACACATTCCCCGAACATATTCTAAGGCACAAACGGACTTGCAATCAACTTAGCAACAACTTGATGAGTAGAAAAAGCTCGTTGATGATCAGAAGCGTGAACTTGACGAGGCAATGAAACTCATTCATAGGCTTAAGTCACAAGTTAATATGTTGTCTAGTTCTAGTCCTCATCATTCTGGCTCTTACGATTAGTAGTTTCTTGAAGCATTTGATAGGATTATTAACTTTGTAATTTGATGGTATGAAGCTTTTTAAATGTTGGTTTGTGTACCTTATGAAGATGGTTGTACGGATGATAGTTTAATTGAAGCTTGTGTACTTTGGAACATGTGGGGATGGTGGTTTTTGTTTACAATGGGATGACAACTTGTGTATTTCATAATGTGCATGGATCTTGAGAATGTGAAGAATATAGTAGATGAAAAATATTTGTGCATGGAAATGTCAAAAACTCGGAAAACTATGCCAAAAATATATTCCAAAATTGGCGAGCGAAAAAGAATAAGATGCTATTAGTGTTGGATAATCGGACGCAAAATAATGTGATTGGACGCAAATACTATAAAATTTAGTGTCAGATAACTTTTTTGACGCTATTAGAAACAGACCAAGTGGCTACTAATTATAAAATTTCAATGCTAATTGCATTAGATATTATCGAATGCCAGTAGCGTTTACTATGTAATCCTATGCTAAATTTGTAAAAATTAACGATAATAGCATCAGATATATTCGGATGTCAGTAGTGTCTATTGCACACTCGGATGCCAAATATGACCCTGTTAGCGTAGATAAAGTAATCCGACGCCAAATAAATTTAGCCATAAGGGGTTTCACATCAGAATTTTATCCGACACTACGCCTGTTTAGCGTCGGATTTTCGCATTTCACATCAGATTTTATCGATCGCTAACATCGAAATTTCCTGTAGTTAGAGGTAAAGAGGGATAGAGCATCGGAGAGAGCTATAGACACAGAGAGAGAGAGAGCATGCAACAATAGAGAGCCAGAGAGACGAGCCAGAGAGACTATAGAGTGAGAGAGATGGAGAGATTATGGAGGAGCCTAATTTCAGCGCCCAAATAATCGTCAACTGTTAAGCCTTCTTTTCCAGTCACGTCATAACATATTCCATAAGGATAAATGGGTAATTTTACCCCACCACTAATTTCCGCTTGCATTCATTTCCCTCTAGAAGCAACACCAATTTGTTGCCAAAAAAAAAAAAAAATCACTCATTTATAGCCTTGTTAAAGCATGATTGCCATGTAAATTTCCCAAAAGCTAAAACCTTATAGTACTCCCTAAATTTAATCTTGAACATGTATAATTTGTTGTCTCTCATAGCTTTTCCAGCACATCTCATCTAAGTTTTCCCTACCTTCCATCTTTCACCAAAAGCATTTATAATAGATCCTCTGTCCAGAAATTTTTTTTTTTGGGGGGGGAATACTCGCCATGTTTAAAGGTAATGATGTAATATTATGTCTCTTCAAATTTTGTTTCAAAAAAAATTATAAAGCTAGACGTATTAATCGGAGTGCGCTGAGTTAGTGAAGAGTGTCTATTTTAGTATTTAGAAATGATATTTCTTTTTTTTTGTAAGAAGGTAAGAATACAATTTAGGTAGTCCTTCTCTCAAGCGTTCTTTCTAAATTATTCTCATAAAGGATATGGAAAAGGTCCCTGTGCGGAACCTCATTCCACACCATTGTAGAATGTGATGACAAACCATGCTTTGCTAGCCAATCGGCTACACTATTCCCTTATCTAAAAATATGAGTAATACGAACATTGTTACAGAGTTGGATGTAAGTGTGAATATATTGGACCAGAACTTGGATCTCCCATGGTGTTTGATTGTGACTTTAAACTGTTTGGATAAGAGTTATATTGTCGCCTTCAATATGGATGTTAACAAACCTTGGTTGTATTGTAACTTTGATACCGTTTCTCATTGCTGTTGCTTCGGCTACTAAAACTCACGCTGTTCCCAGAGAGAAAGCTGATGCTAGTACAAATCGCCCTTCCCAATTACGAGGAATGAATCATCCTGCTGCACTTTGTGATATTTTAGATCCATCAAAATTAATTTTGATGAATCCGCCTTGTGGTCTTCTCCATACTACTCAATGAGTCTTCTTCCGATTGATTGTTAACCAGTTTGGATTTGGTGGATGAAATAGTTGTGTGAGTTTATGTCTAATACGCCATTCGGCGTTGGCTTATTAATGTACTTTTCGGAATAGGTGTTTTGTTATGAAATACCATGCTATTCCTTATTTTCCATATGCTCCAAAGTAGCGCCACTGCTCTCTCTATTTTAGTTGCATTTAGAAATGATATATTGCTTGCCACTCTCTATTGCTTCTAAACACTTCTAGTCAGCTCATACTACACTTTTACACCGCTCACCGCTCCCTTCATCCTTTTTCTTAACAACTGCTTAATGCTTCTTTTGTTTCCAATTTTTTTATCAGCCAAAAGACTAGAAATTTCACCACAAATATGAACACAAACACAAACACCAAAACCATCAACTAAACAGAACCTTCCCCTTTTAACTATGGAGAAACATTCTAAACATTTTCAACAACATTTTGAGGAGTATAATTTTACCATTCTTATTTTATAGGAATGCTGGCAAGGGATTTCCAAGCCCTTTAAAGATTCCTCTTAATTAACAATCACTTCAAATGTGAAAAATAGACACGTCCAGTAACCCACCATAGTCTGCTAGCTGGTTCTAAACTCATTGCATCCGCAGTCTTTTTCTCTTTTCGTCTCTACCTTCTTAACCCCCTTTTTTTAAATTTCCATGCCATGATGTAAACATAAACCACCATAGTCTCCACCAACTGGTTAATACTCCTCATAATACCTGAACGCTTTTAACAATTCCGTATTACTCCCAATGCCTCTTGTCCTGTTACTGTTTACTTTCTTCCTATTTGATAGTGCTCTTTACTGATTACCTCTTAGAATTGCTAACCATCTGAAGTGTATTTTCCAATGCACTGTCACTATGGCTAAGTTTGAATGACATGATAACTTTGACTGTACTGAGGATACAAATTTCAACAATGCCTTTATAACGCGCGTCAACAATGGATAATCCTTGAATAATAATTTATTTATGAAAAAGTTTATGTAATTATATAGATGAGAAATTTCACCTATTATGCAAACAAACCTATGAGCATACATTGCATATAATATATTTCCTTACTGCATAATATGTATAAATATTTATATTGATATACAATGTGTAAATGGATTTAAAAATTTTGATATGTAGTTATGTATTATGCAAATATTATAGGTAAGATTTTTTACACATTTCAGCCATAATTAAGGTCATAAGGCTATAACGGTGCACATTAATCTTGGGTAAGCCAGATTCATTGGCTCAGGCAGCAATGATATTGTGTCGTACTCTTTCTGGACTGTTACAGGGAGTGGTCCTCTCCTTTGGCCTTTTCGATTTGATATTTGTGTACGTTCAATCACATGGTTCAAAGAAGACATCATTGCAGACTGACATGGCAACAGAATGGAGAATGACTAGGAAAGAATCTTCAACAGTCCATCTGTCTGCGAACAATTCTTCACAAGTGTTTAGAATCGTAAAAATCACGGTAAATGCGCTTTGCGGTTATCTCTGTGTTTTTGACATGAAATTTATCCCTCTTCCTAGTTGTTGTTAGAAACGCTTACGTTTGCAGCCCCCTTTTTTTGGGAAGTGTGATACATGCACTGTAGACAGAGTGTAACATTATTTTTTGTGGACTTCTATTAATTAATTTAAACTTGTATGTATCCTTATGGACCTTTTTGTTATATGATTTATTAGAATCAGTATAGTTATATCTATATAAGTATGGTTTTATATATTTGAGTCTTTTCAAAATTTCGCAAAAATATGACCCATATTGAATGGTGGTAGTAGTAGTTTTTATTGTATTTATTAATATGATATTGGAATATTTTTAAACCAGAGATTTCATGTTTAAAACAAAATGGTTGTTGTATTAAATTGTCCCATATGATAAAACAAACTTTAGTGATGTTCACGCCTTAAACACGAAGAAAATTTATATGACTAGGGATGTTATAGCATATGACATATTTGAAATTTTCGACGATTAATTTAAATTTTAACTAAAATAAATTTTAAAACTTTTTAATTCAATTGATGTTAACCAAATAGAGCCATGGTTTCTATTATACAATTCACGATCCTAGTAATTATGCCGTTCACACTTTTTGTCAGAGTCTTATATATGTATATTGTCAATAGTGAACTGTATATAGGGTGATATCATGCTTTTTTTTTGGTGAAATTCTGTAGGAGGCGCTAATATTGATATAGATAGAAATTACATTATTATCTTAATAATAACTCTCGAAAACTTTATTAACCGTGCTAGCTGGCAATAGGGTCACAGCATGTGAAACCCCAAAATGATAAATTGTTGAGGCATGGCACATGAAATACTATGTTGCTTGGTAGTGGAATCTCTCTTTCTCTCTTTATAGTTATAAATATATATATGTACATATAT
>NCQV01018429.1:19966-31325 GCA_002740545.1 Lophocereus schottii | reverse complement strand
GAGGGTAATCTTTCCTTGGGGACTATGATTGCCTGCCATGATAGTAAAGTATAAATATGTGATATGTGAATTTTATAAGCATTATTGCCTGCAATTGTTTTGGTTTTAAGGAGTAGGGGAATTCTCACTGAGCGTGTGGTTGCTCATCCCGTTACTTTTTCTCCCTTTTCCCTAGGCTTTTGTTATGACAGGTGGAAAGCAGGCTACTTACTCGAACTGGAGTCTACCCCTACTTGAAAAAGAGTCATGTGTGCTATATAGAAGTAGATTCATGTGTTTAACGATGTGATGTAACGTATTTCTAGTTTGTAAATGTCATAAACTAAGTTTTCTGACTCATATAATGCATAGATGAGTTGCTCTGTATGGCCTTGTGAGCCAACCATTTGACTAGTTAGATGTCTTTGTTCGAAATTAGCTGTGTTTTGAGATGTAAACCCCAGTACTCCAGTTATGTAGACCGTTGAGTTGTACCTTTCACTTTTCCTGTATTAAAAAATCATTCTGTTTGGTGCACTCCCAGTGGGTGGCTTGTTGAGTTATGAACTCCGGCGTGTGGCTGTTAAGCTTCCTTTAAATGTTATTCGCTTCAGTTGATTTGCAGGCGATTAATGAAAGGATTTTAGCCTGAAAATGGTCAGTTTTTAAGGGAAACTCTGTCCATTTTATACCAGGAATTAAGTAAGACGTAAGAAAATGTAACGCTCCTAGCCCTAGAGGCTAGAGGTGTTACATTGATGGTATCAAAGCAAAGGTCCCAACATCATAGGCTTTGACTTGAGTCTTGCATTTCATCTAGTCTTCTAGGAATACTTTGTGATTATGTGACATATGCCTCTTTTAAGTGCAAGTGTGCTTTCTAGTTCGGACATTTGTGACTTATGTGTGGCTCGAGTAAGTCGATTGACTAAGAGGGGCAAGTTATGCGTTAGTATAAGAGCTAAGTAGCTTTTTCCCCACCTTGAAGGGAGTTTGCAGGTGCACCATTGGTGCAAATATGTTCCTAATGTGCCAGGTGACTTGATTAATTGACTTTTGTGTGATCCGCTTAGGCCAATCGGATAAATGTGAGCCGTATGTTAGAATGTGAACCCTTTTAGTTTATTTTCCTTAAATCATGGACCACTAGGACGATGAGATCTCCCGTGACTCCTAAATCAAGCTATCGGTATTTAATAAAATAAGTGCAGTTGGTGTTGATCAAGCGTTATAGACTCACTAGTTTGTGTAAGCATGCACGTGTATTTCCTTTGGAAAAGATGTGATATGCGCGTGTGACTATATGAAGGTTGAACTGAAATAGATTTGGGGCTATCCATAACAACTCTCGCCATTTGCGAGTCATTTCATTAACCAAAGAAGTTCATCCTAGTTGAAATTAGAACTAAGTGATTCCTTGTGTAATTGTGTGATAGATGCCTCCTCGACGAGAACTCATACTAGAACCAACTGCCACGGAGATGATATGTCAATTTAATGGGCTTAAGCCTCCCAAGTTTGAAGGTGGAACTGACCCTATGGTATATGAGGAGTGGCTTCGGAGAATGGAAAACTTATTTGAGATCATGGAGTGCCCTGAGAGGTTCAAGGTGCACCTAGCCGCTTATCAATTTGTAAAAAAAGCTGAATTTTGGTGGGGAACAGCGAAACCTAGGGTAGGTGAACCGGTGCTAACCTGGAACCAACTGAAGGCCCTAATGGACGCTCAATATTAGCCTTGAGACGTAAGGAGGGTTAAAGAACGGGAGTTTTTATGCTCGAAATAAGGAGAAATGATCGTGATGGAATATCCGGCAAAGTTCAATGAGCTGAGCTGGTTTACCCCAAATCAGGTGGCCGCCGAAGAAATGAGAATGAACCACTTCGAATAGGGATTAGAAGGAGAAATAAAGCAAATAATAGCCGAGTATGCATATACTAACTTTCAAGAAATGTACTAGTGGGCTGCGAAAGCAGCCCGCATCATAGATGAGACCAAGGTTGAAAACGTAGAAAAAAGCCGAGCAAGGAGTGAAATTGGCCCTGGAGAATCCAATTCCCAAGGGATTTGAAACTTTAGAAGGTCCAAATCTGAGATAAAACAGGATAAGGGAGAGCAAGCCGTCCAATAGAAATCAAGGAAAACCTATCGCTAGTGTGAACGTCAGCACCCTGGCCCATGCAGAAGCTTTACGGGCTCATGTTTTGAATGTGGTGATATGGGTCACAAAGCCACTAAATGTCCAAGGATCACATGGAATAGTCGGGGTCACACTCAGAGATTCGGAATGGGAATCAAGCCAGTGACAGTGAGATCGCCTGACCATTGGCACTCCCTCAGGAGACAGTAAAAGCAACTAGAAGCCACAAACTGGCAGTCGGATACCTAGCTGGAAGGGGAGAAAAAAAAATGACTTGGGAAACTACTAATAAAAGGTCAGGTATTCTCTTGATAACCAACTTTATACCCCCATCCTGTCATTCTAGTACTGCTCGCCCGCTTGTCATTTGTGAATTGCAAAGGAAGTTGTTAGTAAACCTCATGAGATACGTATGCAACATTTTATGACATCTTCCTTAAAAACTATCTGCTATATCGATCATACTTGTTGAGATCGAGTTGTTATAGTGCGAGGAAGAACACTCCCTGATGATTTGGTTCGAGCAGGAATCCAAAGATGGGATGCTATGGTGAAGGCTGAATGAATAACTAAGTGTAAAGTGACTTGATTTGCAAAAGAGATAAGGATGAAGTACACCCATTAATTCCTCCAAGTAAGCAATTTCGAGGATGAAATTCTTTTGGGGGGGGGGAGTGTAAGGCCCGCGTACTTTATATTCCGTCGAGTTACTTTTTGCACTATAAAAACCGTATTTTATTAGCGATATGAGCTAAAATCATTTTCTAAGTGCCTAGTGAGCACTAATTTTATTAAAAAGGATGTTATTATCATTGTTATTATTATTACCATTAATATTATTATTAGTTTTAAAAATCTTTCGATGATTTTTAATAAACGTTATTAACGGTTATTAACGAGTACTAAATCGATTAGGAGCCCGAATACGATTAGGTTGTCAAACTTAGAAGCAGCTTAATAATTATTAAATCGATCCTAGACATGCTTGGGAATGAATAATCGAAGAATAGTCGGGTTATCGATTATTGCATTTAGAGTTTGGGATGCGAATTATGCTAGTGACACCGATTCCTGAACAGCTTGGACCAAATTAATAAAAGAGAGTAGGGAGGGGAGAATTGGTGATTGTGCGTCCCTCCTTTCTCCCTCACCTGCCCACGAGCGCCCCCAATTCACGATATTTCACACACTCTCTCTCTACTTCATCTTCTTCCTCCTCTGCTCTACCATACGCACGCCACCAAAGCTCAAAGTCCAGGAGATTTTCGCCATTTTTCGCTACAAATTGTGCCCAAATCATTCCAAAGAGAGTAGGGAGGGGCAAATTGGTGCGAAATTGGGTCAAAATCCGAATGAACCAACCACGTTCTGGCGCCGAATTGGAGCTCGAACGCATGCCCCAAGTATGGCCATGCATTCCAACTCTTAGTTGTTTCAATTTCCTATAAATGAGGGTGGAAATCACCTGCTAACACACCCGATTCAACCTCAATTCATGAAGCGATTTTTGGGTCATTCCTAGGGTTCGAATTTTGGGAGTTTAGGCGTGATTTGGGTCGTGTTCAAGCATGGGTGAGCAAAAGCCGAAGAAATTTGAGTCATTCAAGCCCTAAAGTCAAGCTAAGTCAGCCTTCGGTCATACACAGAGCTCGAAATTGAGGTGGGGATTTCTTTACTTTTAAATTGCTATTAATTTTCAATGAATTCAACTAAATTAGTTAGCGCATGTTAATTTGAGGTTAGAAATCTATTTGGGTTGTTGAAATCGAGATTGAGGAATTACCAATGCATTACTGTTTTTGGGTCAATTGTATGCCGAACTGATGCTAAATTTTGATAACCAGGCAGCTGGGAGAAATGCTTAATAAATAGAATGTTGACATAGCGCTATTATTCCATCAGTTTAATAGTTGAATTCCGTTTGAAGCTTTAGGATGCTAGTTGAAGTAATTGTGAAATGAACTCAATTATGTATAAAGGTTATGGCTAAATCAGTTTGGGCATGATTAATAGTCTGTTCGTTGTGACCACAATGGACTATTATACTTGTGGACATTGGTTTGCAGACTAGAAAGCAAAATGTCGCTTTAAAGTCTCTATTGCATTGGTTAGTACACTTAAACTCTATATTGGTTATTAAACATGAACGTTATGCCATACTGATATAGGATCGTTTTATGTATTGTTGGTTTGTTGATGATAACACTAAGCCGAGTTAGTAGTTAGATAGGTTGAGGTGGAACTATTGAGAAATTTGAGGTTCTTGTGGTCGGTGCTGTATGAGGAGGGAGTTTGGGTTGTGATTACCGCAATCGTGTGGATTACGAGGCCATGTATGGCTTAATGAGTTGTGCCATGAAGTGCATGAATGTGCTATGTGTAAACCCCTTTTCCCGTAATGTGCTATGTGATCAATTCTTGAAATTGTAGACGTCTTTAAAAAGAACAAGACATTTAGAAAGGTCATTTTATATGCTTGAGAATGCTTTTAAATGCATCAGTTGACTATTTGCATGTTAGGACGTCTAAAATGCTTAAAATGCTTAAATCGTCGAACTATTTGGTTAGTGACTAGACTGAATAGTCCGTAGGTTTAGGAAGTTTAAAAGTGAACTAAAAGTGATTTTGAAAAAGGTTTTTAAGGCATTTGTTTGGGTATGACCCCTCCTCGTGTTTAAAAGGATTTAAATGACCCGAAAAAGAGTACCTTAAGGTGCTAATTGTGCTAGCTTAAGTCTCTATTGAGTTTCGATCTCCGATTTAGCAAACATATTACATTTAAAAGAAGCTTTTAAGTTAAAAAGTGAAGTCATTTTTATGAGTTAGCAATCGTTTTACATTTATAAGAAGCCTTTTAGTTAGAAACAAAGTCGTTTTACGAACTGTTAAACATATTACGTCTATACGAAACTTTTAAGTTAGAAACGAAGTTGTTTTTATGATTTAGCAACCTATTACCCTTATACGGGGCTTTCAAGTTAGAAACAAAGTCGTTTTATGATTAGGCAACCTTATTACGTTTATAAAAAGCCTTTTAGTTAAAAAACGAAGTCATTTTACGAATTGGTAAACTTATTACGTTTGTACGAAGCATTCAAGTTGCAAACTAAGTGGTTTTACGATTTAGTAAATGTGTTACATTTATAAGAAACTTTTAAGTTTAAAGTGAAGTCGTTTTGAGTATTAACTAACTTATTGCCTTTATAAGAAGCTTTTAAGTCCAAAAGGAAGTTGTTTTACGAGTTAATAAGCGTATTACGTTTATACGAAACTTTAAGTTTGAAATGAAGTCGTTTTATAAACTAGCAAACGTTTTACGCCTATAAGAAGTTTCTTAAGTGAAAAACGAAGTCATCTTGTGAGTTAGTAGTCGTGTTATGTTTATACGAAGCTTTTAAGTTAGAAACAAAATTGTTTTACGATTTAACGAGCTTATTACATTTTTAAGGAGCTTCCAAGTTTCAAAGAAGGCGATTTATGTGTTCATAAACTTATAACGTCTATAAGAAACTTTCAAATTTCAATGTGCATATTCTATGAAAGTCTATTCTTGACAAGTATTTCTTACCAGTTTAGATGTTTTGAGAACTTTTAGAAAGAATTATAAGCTTTAAAGGAGTTGTCGTGGATTACAAAACCCTTCTTGGTATTTGTCGAAAGGTTTATACTCAATCCTTGCTTCTTGTTTGATTATGTGCCTAACTATCTGTTAGTAGGGAAGTTTGTCCGTTTAAGGCCTAGAAATGAGTTGACGGGTTAGAATGAAGTTTTAAGGAGGATAATCTTTGCTTGAGGACTATGATTGCCTAATACGATAGTAAAGTAAAAATATGTGATATGTAACTATTATTAGTATTATTGCCTGCAATTGTTTTGGTTTTGAGGAGTAGGGGAATTCTCACTGAGCGTGTGGTTGCTCATCCCATTACTTTTTCCCTCTTTTCCCAAGGCTTTTGTTATGACAGATGGAAGTCAAGCTACTTACGCGAGCTAGAGTCTACCCCTACTTGAAAAAGAGCCATGTGTGCCATATAGAAGTAAATTCATGTGTTTAACGATGTGATGTAACGTATTCTTAGTTTGTAAATGTTGTAAACTAAGTTTTTTGCATATTGTTATAAGTCGCTCTGTATGGTCGTGTGAGTCAACCATGTGACCAGTTAGATGTCTTTATTCGAGATTAGCTTTGTTTTGGGATGTAAACCTTAACGCTCTGGTTATGTAGACCGTTGAGCTGTAACTTTTACTTTTTTTGTATTGAAGAACTATTCTGTTTGACGTACTCCGAGCAGGTGGCTCGTTGAGTTATGAACTCCAGCTTGTGGCCATTGAACTTCTTTTAAATGTTATTCGCTTCCGTTGATTTGTAGGGGAATATTATAAGGCCTTTAGCTTAAAAACGGTCAGTTTTTTATGGGAAACTCTGTCTGCTTCATCCCAGGAATTAAGTAAGGTGTAAGAAAATATAATGCTCCTGACCCTAGAGGTTGGGGTTGCTACATTGATGCAATCAGAGCAAAGGTCGTGTGACCATAGGCCATGACCTGAGTCTTGCATTTCATCTAGTCGTTTAGGAATACTTTGTGATTATGTGGCATATGCCTTTTTTGAGTGCAAGTGTGCCTTCTATTATGGACATTTATGACTTGTGCATTAGTATAAGAGCTAAGTAGCTTTTCCTCCACCTTGAAGTGACTTTGTGGGTGCATCATTGATGCAAATATGTTCCTAATGTGCCAGGTGACTTGATTAATTGACTTTTATGTGATCCACTTAAGCCAATCGGATAAATGTGAGCCATATGTTAGAATGTGAACCCCTTTAGTTTATTTTCCTTAAATCATGGACTACTGGGATGATGAGATCTCCCGTGACTCCTAAGTCAAGCTATCAGTATTCAACGAAATAAGTGCAGTTGGTGCTAATAAAGCATTATAGACTCACAAGTTTGTGTAAGCACGCACATGTATTTCCTTTAGAAAAGATGTGATATGCGCGTATGACTATGCAAAGGTCAAACTGAGCTGGACCTGGGGCTATCCAAAATAGCTCTTGCCATTTGAGAATCATTTCATTAACTAAGGAAGTTCATCCTAGTTGAAATTAGAACTAAGTGATTCCTTATGTAATTGTGTGATAGATGCCCCCTCGACACGAACTTATACCAGAACCAACTGCGATGGAGATGATATGTCTATTTAATAGACTTAAGCCACCCAGGTTTGAAGGTGGAACTAACATTATGGTATATAAGGAGTGGCTCCAGAGAATGGCAAACTTATTTAAGATCATGGAGTGCCCTGAGAGGTTCTCGGCGCACCTAGTCGCTTACCAATTTGAAAAAGAAGCTGAATTCTAGTGGCTAACAGTGAAACCTAGGGTAGGTGAACCGGTGCTAACGTGGAGCCAACTGAAGGCCTTAATGGACGCTCAATATTGCCCCCGAGACATTAGGAGGGTTAAAGAACGGGAGCTTTTGTGCTTGAAACAAGGAGAAATGAGCGTGATGGAATGTACGGTGAAGTTCAATGGGGTGAGCTGATTTGCCCCAAATCAGGTGGCCATCGAAGAAATGAGAGTGAACCACTTCGAACAGGGATTAAAAGGAGAAATAAAGCAGATAATAGCGGGGTATGCATATACCAACTTTTAAGAAATTGTACCAGAGGGCTGTGAAAGTAGCCCGCATCATAAATGAGACCAAGATTGAAAACGAAGAAAAAGGCCGAGCAAAGAGGGAAATTGGCCCTAGAGAATTCAATTCCCAAGGAATTAGAAACTTTAGAAGGTCTAAATATGAGATAAAACAGGATAATGGAAAGCAAGCCGTCCAATGGAAACCAAGGAAAACCTATGGCCAGTGTGGACATCAGCACCCTGGCCCATGCAGAAGCTTTACGGGCTCATATTTTGAATGTGGTGATATGGGTCACAAAGCCACTAATTGTCTAAGGATCACATGGAATAGTCGGGGTCACGCTCAGAGATCTGGAACGGGAATCAAGCTAGAGACCGTGAGATCGCCTAACGATTGGCACTCCCTCATGAGACAGTAAAAGAAACCAGAAGCCACAAACTGGTAGTCGGATGCTTAGCTGAAAGGGGCGAAAAAGACTTGGGAACCTGCTAACACAAGGTCAGGTATTCTCTTGATAACCAACTTTGCGCCCCCATCCTATCATTCTAGTACTGCTCGCCCGCTTGTCATTCGTGAATTGAAAAGGAACATGTTAGTAAACCTCATGAGATGCGTATGCAACATTTCATGACCTCTTCCTTAAAAACAATCTACTATACCGATCATACTTGTTGAGATCGAGTTGTTATAGTGCGAGGAAGAACGCTCCCTAATAATTTGGTTCGCGTTGGAATCCAACGATGAGATGCTATGGTGATGGCTGAATGAATAACTAAGCATAAAGTGACTTGAATTGTGAAAGAGATGCGGATGAAGTACACCTATTAATTCCTCCAAGTAAGTAATTTTGAGGATGAAATTCTTTTAGGGGGGGGAGAGTGTAAGGCCCGTGTACTTTATGTTCCGTCGAGTTACTTTTTGCATTATAAAAACTGTATTTTTTTAGCGGTATGAGCTAAAATCATTTTCTAAGTGCCTATGTGAGCGCTAATTTTATTAAGGAGGATATTATTGTCATTGTTATTATTATTACTATTAAAATAACTATTAGTTTTAAAAATCTTTCGATGATTTTTAATAACCGTTATTAGCGGTTGTTAACGAGTATTAAATCATTTAGGAGCCCGAATACGATTAGGTTGTCAACCTTAGAAGCAGCTCGATAATTATTAAATGAAGCCTAGACATGCTCGGGAATGAATAATCGATGAATGGCCGGGTTATCGATTATTGAATTTAGAGTTTGGGATGCGAATTAGGCTAGCGACACCGATTCCTGAACAGCTTGGACCAAATTAATAAAATAGAGCAGGGAGGGGCAAATTGGTAATTGCGCGTGTCCCTCCTTTCTCCCTCGCCTGCCCATGAGCCCCCCAATTCACGACATTTCACACACTCTCTCTCTCTGCTTCATCTTCTTCCTCCTCTGCTTCACCATATGCATGCCACCAAAAACCGAAGCCCAGGAGATTTTCATCATTTTTCGATACAAAATCATCCCACTCGACCTCCCCTCTAAGCTAGCCACCCATTTGGTTCAAATTTGGGTCAAAATCCGAATGAACCAACCACGTTCTGGCGCCGAATTGGAGCTCGAATGCGTACCCCAGGTATGGCCATGCACTCCAACTCTTAATTGTTTCAATTTCCTATCAATGAGCGTGGAAATCACCTCCTAACACACCCGATTCAACCTCAATTCAGGAAGCGATTTTTGGGACGTTTCTAGGGTTCGAATTTTGGGAGTTTGGATGCGATTTGGGTCTTGTTCAAGCGTGGGAAAGCAAAAGCCAAAGAAATTTGAGTCATTGGAGCCCTGAAGTCAAACCAAGTCAGCCTTCGTTCAAACACCGAGCTCGAAATTAAGGTGGGGATTTCTTTACTTTTAAATTGCTATTAATTTTTAATGAATTTAACTAAATTAGTTAGCGCATGTTGATTTGAGGTTAGAAATCTGTTTGGGTAGTTGAAATCGAGATTGAGGAATTACGAACGTGGTACTGCTTTTGGGTCAATTGCATGCCGAACTGATGCTGAATTTTGATAACTGGGCAGTTGGGAGAAATGCCTAATAAATAGAATGTTGACATAGCGCTATTATTCCATCAGTTTAATAGTAGAATTCCGTTTGAAGCTTTAAGACGCTAGTTGAAGTAATTGTGAAATGAACTGAATTATGTCTAAAGGTTATGGCTAAATCAGTTTGGGCATGATTAATAGTCTGCTCGTTGTGAGCATAATGGAATATTATGCTTGTGGACATTGGTTTGCAAACTAGAAAGCAAATGTGGCTTTAGAGTCTCTATTGCATTGGTTAGTACACTTAAACTCTACATTGGTTATTAAACATGAACGTTATGCCATACTGATGTATGATCGTTTTATCTAATGTTGGTTAGTTGATGATAACATTAAACCGAGTTAGCAGTTGGATGGTTTGAGTTAGAACTATTGAGAAATTTACGGTTCTTGTGGTCGGTGCTGGGGGAAGAGGGAGTTTGGGTTGTGATTACTGCAATCGTGTGGATTGTGAGGCCATGTATGGTTAAAGAGTTATGCTATAAAGTGCATGAATGTGCTATATGTAAACCCCTTTTTCCAGTAATGTGCTATGTGATTAATTCTTGAAATTTTAGATGACTTTAAAAAGAACAGGACATTTAGAAAGCTCATTTTATATGCTTCAGAATGCTTTTAAATGTATCAGTTGACTATTTGCATGTTATGACGTCTAAAATGCAAAAAATGTCCTAAATCATCGAACTATTCGGTTACTGACTAGACTGAATACTCGATAGGTTTAGGAGGTTTAAAGGCGAGCTAAAATTGAGTTATGAACTCCGACGTGTGGCCGTTGAGCTTCTTTTAAATGTCATGCGCTTCCATTGATTTGTTGGGGATTATTGTAGGGCTTGTAGTTTGGAAATGGTCAGTTTTTAGGGGAAACTCAGTCTGTTTCGTTGCAGGAATTAAGTAACACGTAAGAAAACGTACGCTGTTGTTACATTAATGGTATCAGAGCAAAGGACCTGCAACCATAGGCCACGATCAAAGTCTTGCATTTCGTCTCGTCGTCCAGGAATACTTTGTGATTATACGATGTATGCCTCTTTTGAGTGCAAGTGTGCCTTCTAGTATGGACATTTGTGACTTATGTGGCTCGAGTAAGTCGATTAACTAAGAGGGGCAAGTTATGTGTTAGTATAAGAGCTAAGTAGCTGTTCCCCCACTTTGAAGTGACTTTGCGGGCACACCATTGATGCAAATATGTTCCTAATGTGCCAATTGACTTGATTAATTGACTTTTATGTGATCCGCTTAAGCCAATCGGATAAATGTGAGCCGTATGTTAGAATGTGAACCCTTTTAGTTTATTTTTCTTAAATCATGGACTACTAGGATGATGAGATCTCCTGTGACTCCTAAGCCACGCTATCGATATTCAATGAAATAAGTGCAGTTGGTGCTGATCAAGCATTATAGACTCGCTAGTTTGTGTAAGCATACACGTGTGTTTCCTTTGGAAAAGATGTGATATGCGTGTATGACTATATGAAGGTTGAACTGAACTAGACCTGGGTCTATCCATGACAACTCTCGC
>NCQV01018424.1:3051-20155 GCA_002740545.1 Lophocereus schottii | reverse complement strand
TGTTATCATCAAAACCTTACATTACATAAGGATGGGGTCAACAATTTCCCAACATTATTAGATTTAGGTTCTCAACCATATCAAACTACTCAAGGATGATTGTGAAGCATAGCATCACCATCAAAAGGTGATGGATCCTACTTCAGGGTTTGGGCATGTAGAGCCAAAATCTTCCCATACTTTCTCATTATTTTGGGGACATTATTTAGGTCATCTACTACCACTGGGAACATTGCTCACACCTGGAGTTTTGTGACCCTACTGTGACGCATGCGATGACATTACCGTTCATCTTCTGCTGCCCCTTAGTGATCTAGGGGGCTTCTACCACATTACCTTCCCAGATCGAACTCCTTAGTTTTCTTCCACTTCCACTTATGCTTTTTATTTCATAGCTTTCGGCCTCATAGGAGAAGGATTAAGAGTTACTTTGCAAAGAGAGTCCTTTTAGGGTCTTAGTCCCCTTTGGAAAAGGCTACTGCAGAGTTATAACTGTTGCTAGTGACTCTAACAAGATGGACGTCTTTGATAATGAGGAGAAGTCCAACCTTGAGTCCTTTTTAGAGGGTTCTAGCCATTCCTAAAAAACTAAATAGAAGCCCATGAGGCACCATCTATGCAGGGAAAGAGTGGCTAAAAGAGGACTTTGAGACTTAAGGAGTGATTGAGAGGCTCCAACATATGTATGTGAGACCCAAGGGGGGATGAGGAGATAGATTCTTCAAACGAGGAGATTATAGAGGAAGACTTCACTGCTTGTGTAAAAAGGAGAGGATGAAAGAGAGTTTGAGAAGGCTCTAAGAACATATCCCAAAAAAAGAAGAGGCAGAGGAAGAGGCAATGTCTCAAAGGAATGTAGACACTAAACTTAAGGAACTTGAGAAAGAACTCCAGGAGGTTAGCAAGGGAATTTGGCACTTGGAGATAAATAGGGATAATACTTCTACTTGTTATCTCTCTACTAAGATGTCCATAGGTTCAACAAGTGCGAAAGGAGGGCATCCCCTAATCCTTATGTGTAAACTCTTATGAGCTAGAAAGTTATCCTAGATATGAGGATCTAAGGCCATGGGAGCTGCACTTGTGGCTTCTTAGTGAGACCTTTGCTCTCCTGCTTTCTATATTTCCTTTACTTTGCCTTAGTTTTCCTTCCTCTTTATTTTCGCTCTTGCTTTTTACTTTGAGTAACATTGTAACTTATACAATTTTGATAGAATTAACAAAGACATATCTTTTTATCTATGTTGTACATTGTACCATTGTTATCTTATTTATTTTAATTTTTAATTTCTTTCCTCCCTTCATAATTACTTAGCTTTATTTCTCATCCCTGAGGCTAATTCTGCTGGGGCCTCTTTCATAAGTTCTAGCCAAGAGGGTGATTGTGATTGCCTAGAGAAGCCTTCTAATGCCAAGATTTCTAATCCTCATGGGACAATTAATATCCTTTTTCTTATTTCAAACCCTTCCATTGAGAAGGCTCTGAGATCAAGCAAAGGCAATGAGAATTCGAAATGCCCAGCTAAGACCATGAGGTATAGGCTGAAACTCAAGTCTTATAAAAGCTATAGGTCTAAGTGCTTGGCAATCAGAGATCCTTACGAACTTAAACCTTCCACTAGTGTTAGATCTCAAATCTTGGCTTTTACCAAGGGCAAGAAAAAGGTGGTTTATCATGGCTAAGACTCTAAACTAGACATAGGCTTTGATTCTTCTTAGATAGACTCTGATGGGAAGCTAAATTATGCATATTTTATCAATTTTGCTTTTATTTTTCTTTATTAGAGCAGTTTGCCAAGGAATCCTTGTACAGAACTCCAAATTTTTATTCAAATTTCAAATTTTAAACCTCACCATGATTTTAGAATTCAAATAATGTTAATGGATGATGTTTTGTGTGAAAATATAGATTTTCATGGCTTCCTTTCACTACTACTCTTCTATTCAAGTCCCTACGCCCTTTCCTTTTTAGTGCTTTAACTTTATTTTTCTTTTCCACCTTTGGCCAAAGGTAGAAGAGTGAAATCATTTTTAGGTTCAGAGTTAGAAGTTAAAGGGTGTTGATCCTTAGGATTACTTCTCCCTATAATTAAGAGGCTAGGGTTCCCCACTGGTTTTTATAATTTTTTCAAGCTTTATATTTTGGCCTTCTTGAATCACTTTTAGTTCCCCTTTTCTAAAGGTTTTATTTGGACCTTGAAAAATTTGATGGAAGGAGAAAAATTTGGGAAAGTAACTTTTTTTTTGTTTGGTTTAAAAAAATAATAAAGAAAAAAAACATGGAGGAAAATTGGGTGGAAAAATTGTTAGAGACCAGTGTTAAAATTTTCCTCATAAAATTATGAGGAAAGTTCGAGAAAAGTTCCTAAAAGAATTCTCGACCTTCTCCAATCTTGCCACGCTTAGATGATATAAATGTGATTCAAGTAATTCATCAATATTCAAATTTCTCATTCAAATTCTCGTATTTTTTTCCTTGTCCAAACAAGAGAAAAACTTTCACTTCTCCCTTTTTTCCTCTTTAACTGTTCTTTCCACCAAATTTTCTAAGGATCGAATGGAGCCCAACGGATTTTATTTTCCCTTCAAAGAAAATTTTCATTTCAACCACGGTGTAATGACCGCAACTCGGAACCTAAGTGGGGTCCCCATGAACAGCAAGGCATGCTTGGTGGTTGTGTAGTTTGAATGTTATTTTACTATGTTTTTAAAATGTTTATAGCAAATGATTTGGTTTTTGGGTGACCTGAGAAACTAGTCTAGGAGCCCCTCCCAGCACCTAGCCCAAATAGCTACAACTACTTAGACTAGGAGCCTGGACAATGTCTCTGACCTAAGGAACCCTTGTTAGGTTTCGGAGCTAGAACATGGCCGAGCCCTTTGGCCTAAGCAGTATTAGATAGTTTTGATTAGAGAGCTCACCTGTGGCTAAGAACCAGTTCCCGCTATGTCCTAACTCTAAAAATTAAGTGCAAAAATAGGAATAAAATCTAGTTGATAAAGTAATATAGTCGCCAGCGATCAGGTTTAAAGAAAACTTACAAAATCCAGTTTACTCTCTAAATCGAACCATAAACCAAAAGGAGTAGCAGGTTCTCTCTAAAGAGATATTCGAAAAGGCCACTAAATAATCACTAAATTGGGGCCCATATGACTTCATGCATTTAAACCCAAGATCTAGATTTGGGAGCAAACGTATAATATCATGATGGAATAGAATGCATCATGATACTGCATGCCATTACTAACGACCTCTAAGAATCAAAGATGGGACACTAGAATTAATTCCACTATTATCAAAAACATGCAGCACATTAAATACAATAATAGGAAATTGAAGCATCAAAATAAAAAAGAGAAACGATAAATTAATATTACAATGTGTGGGGATTAATCTATTTAAAAATTACATCATTCCTGATTGTAAGCTCAAATCTATATGAGTAGAAACTATAGAAGAAGACAACAACAACACCACCACCTCCCAGTGTGGGTCTCGCTTTTGCGGGCCCTGGAGAGATCCATATGTAGGCAGCCTTACCTCTACCGGCATCCCTGCCCGTAAAGAGACTGAATCTAAGAGACCCATAAAATCAGATTTTGTGAAAACATTTTATAGACGAAGGATTTTCTGAAAACATTGAATAGGGAAAAAACTAAGGGTACACAGTGGGAATAGACTAAGAAATACTAATAAAACAAGTGGCCGTGATAATGTAAACAAAAGTACAATATAAGTGCAACATAGTAGGGAAATGTACTATACCTTAACAAACAGGGGTTGTCAACAATGTCTCTTCCCAGATATATATGCTACCTGCATACAAACACGCCATACAAAAACCACAACTAAGCCTACCCTACTACAATCGGACAACCCCAAACAAAGACAGGTGGCTAATTCTCAGTGATCTAAGATCCTAATCCTATTCTGTCATAGTCTCCTATCCAGAGCCATGTCCTTCATCAATCCTACAACTTTTAAGTCCTCTCTAATCACTTTGTCCAAACTCTTCTTTTGTCATCCCCTCCCTCTTTTACCTTCGGGGATGTTAATCTTCTCACATCTCTTGATTGGGGCATCCACACTCCTTCTTTTTACATGACCAAACCATCTAAGTCTTGTTTCTCTTATCCTATCTTCGATAGGAGCCACTTTAACTAAGTCTTTGATTACTCTATTTCTAATTCTATCCATTCTCGTATATCCACTCATTCCCTTAATCATCCTCATCTCTGCCACCATCAACCTTTGAACCTGTGTCTTTTTTATAGNNCAACACTCTGATCTATACAGTACAGCAGGTCTAACTACATATGATAAACTTTGCTTTTTAATCCTATAGGAATTCTCTTATCACACAGCACACCTGAAGTATACTTCTATTTTTATCAACATACTCTTATGCGCTTATTATTGTCTTCGTCAATATCCCCATTCTGATGAATGATCAAGCCTAGATATTTAAACTTCTCGACCTTTGGTACTGTTATCCCCTCAATGGTAACTTCTCCCCTCATATCTTCCCTTCCACTAAAATAACAATGAAGGTATTCAGTTTTTGATCTACTAATTCTAAAACCTCTAGACTATAGTGTACTAATTCTAAAATCGTGGAAGAAGAGAAAGGGCAAATTTGTATTAGCACCGTCATATTTACCCACATGATCTATTTGGGAACCCAACAGGATTTTGGTAGAGTGATGCTTTCTCACAAATCTATGTTTTCTTCCTTGATTTTTCAATGCCTCTCTCAATTTTTTTGGTGTGTTTTCTCTTAAGTTTGGGTGTGTTCAGCCCTAGATGGAGGGTCCCTTTTCATAGAGCCTAAATGATACATCAAGCTACCAAAATATGCAAAAAGGTGAAATATAACCTGGCAAAATTAATCTAACCAGCCGAAATCTTATCATATAAAATTTTATTAATACGGATGCATCTTAGATGGGGAAAGAAAAATGAGGAACCTGGCCAATGCAGGCCCTAAGAACCTGTCCCATGTCATGGGTCGACTGGCTACCGGAACTGCCACAGGTTCTAGATTGACATTTTTCGGCGGTGAAGGTCTAACAACAATTTTTAGGCTCTAGTTAGGAGTTCTATTCATGTTAGGCCCGTAAACACACAAATTGGGGCATAGGTTTTGTCATTGGGTATTTTATAAATACCGAGACACCATTATTAGGTGTCTACAGTTAGCCCGCATTTTAAACAAGCACATGCAAGGTGAAGGTTAAAGTAAATAGCACTTGTGCTTACCTTTTGCTAGCCTGGGAAAACGTTCACTGGCCGAGCCGTTTGTACTTTGTCCTTTCACAGGCCTAACGATTCTGTGAGTTGACCTTAAGCCAGCTTAGTAGTTCTGAATTTTCGACCTTTCACTAGTATAATGGACTTTTGCCAGTCTAACGGTTTTGAATTTTGACATGTCATCATCCAGCGGTTCTGAATTTTGACCTTTCACTAGTCTTGCATATTGGTCTAACAGACCTTTCACCTCTCTAGTTTTGGATTTTGATCTCTTCTCAATCTAGTGAACCTTTTGTTAATCTAATGAACCTTTTACCGATCTAGCGGTTCTAAATTTTGACCTTTAATAAGTCCACTAGGCCGTTTTTCAATCCAATGATTATGGATTTTCACACGTCGTTGGTCTAGAGCGTTTGTATTTTTGATCATTCATTGGTCTAGCGGACGTTTCGTCGATCTAGTGGACCTTTCACTAGTGTAACGGCTATGGATCTTGGCATTTTGCCAGTCTGGCGGACCTTTCACGATGTAAACATTCTAGATTTTAAGCTTTTGTCGATCTAGTAGACCTTTACCGGTCTGGTGATTCCAGATTTTAGTGGATTTTGTTTTTCAGAACTAATAAAGTTTCGGACCCATATTGCCAGTGGGTTAAGGCATTCCTCCTGGAGCATGATGGCAGTGTGTATGTGGTTTCCTTTTTTCTCTATGTTTGCTTGTTGGTCGCCGACAGTGAGTGTGCTGCTCGCCGACAGTGAGTGCGCTATTATTGCATGCTTTCCTTATGCATTTAAGAACTTGGCTGGGTCCCCATGCTGTCTATTCTTGCTTTGTTGTTTTCTAATTGTTGATATATGCATAAGGATCACATGTTTTTTCCCCACATGTATGGCCATTCCTTTTTATTGGTTTCTTCTTTGCATGTTACTTCATGCCATGCATGATGCTTTAGTTTTTTGCTAAGTGGATGCTTGTGGCCTCATTAATTCTTGGTTCTTAACTTATGTATAGGGGTCGATGTCCTTTTTCTTCTCTTTCCCTTCATATTTTCTTCTACTTTTTCAAAAAAAAGGTGTGAGAAGGGAGCATCTGCCTCAGAGGAATAGACTTGAAAAGCTTTCTTAAGACCAGTTCACAAAGAGGGAGTGGAGATCTCACTAGGCATCAAATGGGATGTACCTTCTATTGGACACTGGATGTCATACAAACTGTTAGGAGACTCCGCCAATAGCAAGTGCTTTGTCTTTTTTTTCCGTATCCTAAGAATTATACCTGTAATCGGTATGAACCTAATATTGTTTACTTTTTTCCTTTTAGAAAGATCTCGTCAGGGGAACGGGTGCCCCTAGGAAGTTTATGAGAAATCTTAGAAACAGATGTGCCTGAGTGCAGTTCATGATGATCAATACTGGCCTTGGGGTCCTCTGTTAGACCTTACAAGGAGTGTCACACCTTTTTGATTGATGTGCTACTCGAGCGACAATTGAAAGATTTTGGGATATTGCGAAACCTTTCATTTCGTATTTAGAGAGACGGCCATAACCCTTTTGGATTTTACTAAGCTATAGGTCTTGGATGTTTCAGAGACCTATTTGTTTATTAAGAACTTTTACTTATAGCAAGACCAAGTTTTGTAGCTTTTTGGACCCACCATGTGTACCCCATGAAACTAGCTTTCCTTATAGCATATTTTTAACTTGCTCAATGTTAATGAATGTTGGGTTGAGCATTATACTGAGCAACAAGCTCGTGTCATTTTAGCTCTTCTATTTATCACCACACAATTTCTATCGAGTTGGGCAATGATTGCTAATTTCATTACTTAGTCAAACTTCTTAACCTAAACAGGGTAATAAAGTTAAACAAAGGGTGTTTGCGTATTCCACCCTTATTCATGGAATGCGAACAGGGGTATTGAAGGGGGATGGAACTCACAGGGAAAATAACTCTAGCTTGTCCCTTGGGGGTTTATGGACAGTGATTGAGGTAATGAATCTTTAGGATTTCTCTAATTGCTTTTGGCTTATGACCCTTATCATAGGCTATTACTTTCGTGAACTTGGATTTACAAGTATTTTCCTTAGGTTTCCTCAATGTGAAGGTAGCACACTCATTTTTTAGCAGTCGTCTTATGGAGCAAGTGCAATCAAATCCGTCAGAAATTTAGATATAAGAGTCTGCGACCTCTCCAAGAAGCAGTTAATGCTGTAATAATGCTATCACTACTTTGTTTACTTCTTGCGGACATGCACATGGATAGGTTATGGCCCTCTTTTTTTGTTTGGCCTATGTCAAAATCTGGCCTATGTTCTTGTTTTACTCAAAACCTGACCAGGTTCTCGGGTTGCCGCAAAAAAAATAAGGTGTGCTATCAGCTTTGGTCCATCAAGTTACTTTCAGTTTTTTAATCCCTATCTTTTTTATAAGTTAATTTTCACCAGTGGGAAAACCATATCTTAACCACTAGATTGAGTGCAACTGACTACTATACCAAGCTTTGAATTCTTGTGGAGGGTTATTTGGTTTTTAGGTGAAATAGTACTGTATAGATTACTAACTAATTGTCTCCTTATTTGCCCAGGAATCCAGCACTGTCCATGTTTTATGCTACGACATTATGTTTGGAGCAAATGGATGAGGTAAAAATAGCTCACCATCTCATTGACTTTGTTGACCACAAGTAGGATTATGTCATGTACCTTCAATGAACAATGACTCGTTTGGTAACTTACCATACCATTCATTCCTTTGTTACAAGAACACTTCTATGATACTAATTTTTATAGATCTTAAAAGTAATGCCTACTAATGCTCCTATGTCGAACCTAAGTGTTAAGTGGCAAGACACGAACAGGCCCCGGTGCATGTAGATATCCTGCTGGCCCTAGAATCTCAGTGTCCTAAACTTCAGTTTGCTCCCTATTTTAGGGGGCTAAGTATGCAGCTTACTTTGTCATATGGTTAGCTTGCCTATAAATGAATCTTATGTATGATTATTTTTTTGCACAACAGGGAGCAATCCAAAATGTTGCAGCGCTGCTTTAATTCCATATGAAGGGCATTTTCACACCTATTCACTCGTCGACATCCTTAGATCAACGAGGTACTTTACATCTTCATTTCGTTCCGTTGGATGACTTTTGAGTGGTTATGTTCCCCCTTTTCATGTTTAAAATAGGTCTCAAAGGTGATGATAGGCAAGAAAGTCCATGTGTGAGAAGGGCACCTCCCTCAAGAACCTAAGGCATTCCAGAATCGTCTCAAGTAAGGAAAATCGAACTAGATCTTGAATCTTCGCTAGATGTTATACTACTCCATTACCATGACCGTTTTGAAGACCCGTATGCGCCCTAGATTTTATATGACGAATCATCATCTAGAACAATGCATAGTGAATCCCCCATGTCACTCTTATGCTCCAAGGGGCAACCCTCGGTTCGAGGCAGACATGAGCCACACTTCAGTCAACTCTGGGTATGCGATGAATTAAACTGAATACCTCTTTGGTGAAAGTAATAGTGGCTTCCCAGACGATTAGTAGGGATAAGACTTATGTGTGATGCTTATGCAAGCTTAGACTGATTATCTACATAGAAATTATTTGGCTATTTTGTGCATCTATAAATTCAGCATAATATTTGTGACGTTCATTCCTTGCCAAAACAAATTTTTGACTTAGCCTCCTAGCTGCTCATTCTTGATGTGAAATATAAGAATGAGCTCAAAAACTTTTGAGTTAGATGCTTTCTTAGCCTTTGGCAAATTAAAATTTCTTAGGATTCCTTAGAGTGGCGGTAACCTTCTAGGGTTATGAGCTTCATGTCTCCTACTTTTTATCACGCAAATTCTATCCTTTTGGTGAAGAATTAAGCATTATATTAGGGCTTCCACTTTACTGACCTCTAGTTCCTTCATCAGCTTCAAAGAACACATCTTCCTAATATCGTCTCCTCTTGGGTGTAAGTAAGAAGGATATCACCACCATCGCTGTTGGGAACAATGTGGATTTGATATCCCTGATCTCTTATTCCAAAAGGAAAATGGACAAGCACTTGAAGGCATGCATAGACGTACAGCTATAATCCTACGCTTTCTCAGTGCTTACCTGTTTGTCGGTGCTTATGAAAATAAAGGTCATGCTATGCTGCTTATTATAGTATAGGGAATTCGCCGTGCTCAAACCCCTGTGCCATTAGCAGTGGTTGAACCCATACTTTTCTTGGACTGATGTCGACACAACCGAGACATATTCTTTTCTGGGATCCTGTTGCTACTTCAGGTAAAACTTTGTTGTGCAACAAGGACATGGATGGGTTCCTTGGGTGTAGCTCCATGCTTGCTATGCTGTATTCTCTATTTTCCCTCTTTTTTCAGTTTTGTTAAAATGTAGATATGGTTATTGGGGCATCTTCAGCTGATTAAGCGCCAAAGAATGTGACATGTAGTTACCTCAGAATTCTACCAAAGGAAAAAGTTATTTAAAGACCAATCCATCGTGAATTGGGTAAGCTTCTTGGGGAAAGATCCCTCTACTCGCTTGCTGGTCCATTGGTGGGGTGTATGATGGTTTATGACTCATGAAGAAAATATTGCCTGTGTGCACCTTATTGGCCTACCCATGAGAACACACTTTTCCTTTGTGCATGGTTGATAAGGCAACATGGGTATAGGTAGCTATCCTAATGATAGATTGCATCCCTCCAAGATGTTAGAAGAATGACTCTGCTTACGTCAAATCCTAAGTAGAGTACTGGCTTCAACGTCCCATCAATACCATGCCACCTATCCCATTCTCTATATATGTCATAGAGTACTGCCTTAGCTAGATGATTAAGCCTGATGCTAAATAGAAGAAGGCAATCTGGGATAGGGTGATGTTACAGAAAGATGGAACTAGTCAAAAGAAAGGGTGACTCATATCGAGGAGGAAGGAAATGAGCCAAAATCCTGCCCCTTTGAAGGAAAATACCAAAGTTAAGACTGATAAGAAATTAATGAAATATAATGAGTTGACTTTGCCTCTTATTACAATAACGTTATATGCTTGCCTCTAAGTGGTACACTCTTAGCTTATTTCATTATAAGTTGTATGCTTGAAACTTTCAAGGTTTTTAATAGGAAATTAAATGTTTAAGTCTTCTAAACTATCCCTGCTTCTACTATAATTATTTGAATGTCTTATTCCAAATCTAAGTTCGCTTGTGTTTGCAATAATTAAGTGTTTGTTCAGATCCTAGAGTTCAGCCTGGCTCTTATTAACAAGGCATTTAGGAACCTGGCCTAGCGCCTACCCGGAACCCAGCTCAGCCACTACAAACAGGACATAGGTCGTGTTCCTGTTGGACCTGCACTTAACTCATCCAATAACATGGCTGCTTGATTTTGTTTCTTTTCCCCTTTGCTTTTTAAGTTTTGAGATCGGTACAGGGTTGGTAACAGGTGTTGGGGGCGGACCATTAGGGCTTTCTACATATCTACATTCCGCAATCTTAGTTCATAGTTTTATTTTTATTAGGCTTAATATGGGCGTTGCCAACCTTTTACTGGTTAAGTATAGGGAAATCGTCAGGACTAAATTATTTTTTCTCTTTTTTTGGGGAAGCTTGGCATGGGCTTTGGGCTAGTATCTGCTTGTTAAGCATAATACTTTTCCAGTTGGTCGAGATTTGTGAATGAGGCATATTTGTCTCCATTCATATCAATTCCTTTTACTGCTCTATCTGGTAGATAAGTCTTGGGCCTTGCCAGTTATGCTTGAGCTTTCATCCTAGGTCTTGGATTAGGGCCCTGATTTCCTTTAGAATAATGTCGCCATCTCGTTGATATCTAGGCTTGACCATTCTATTAAATCCCCTCAATATTTGATTTCGATAAAACTGGACATTATGTAGAGCCCTCAATCTTCGTTCATTTAACATGACTAGTTTCTCATCTCAAGCTTGAGGCCATTCTAATTCAGGGATTTGACTTTCCACTATTACCCTGAGTGAGGGTGTGGCAATTTCAATAAGGAGCATTGCTACCACTCCATATACAAGGTGTACGGTGTTTCTCCCATTGAAGTACTAATTGAAGTTTGTTATCCCTATAAAGCAAAGGGTAACTTATCAGCTAGTCATTATAGTTTTCAACCGTTTTCTCAATTATCTTCAGCATATTCTTATTGGCTTCTTTAACTGCTCTATTAGTTTGAGGTCGATAAGGGGAGGACTCATGATGCTGAATGTTATATTTTTCAAGTAGATTTGCTACCTCATTTTTGAAGTAGCTACCTCGATCACTTATTAATTCATCTGACACACCACACCTGTATATAATATTATTAATTATAAATTTTAGTTTATGTTTTGAGTTGATTTTAGCATAGGAAGCTGTTTCCACTCATTTTGTGTAGTAGTCTATTGCTACTAGCACATATTCATGAACCCTACCTCCTTTTGGTGTCACCGCTCCTATTATGTCAATTCTCTATGCAGAAAAAGGCCACAATGATGTAAGGTTTGAGAGAAAGGAAGGAGGTTGGTGCTATAGATTTGCATATAGTTGGCATTTGTGGCATTTCCTCACACATGCGTGGTAGTCATCTTCCATTGTATACCCGTAATATCATATCCTCTGAACCTTTTTAGACAACATCCAACGATTCATGTGTGGTTCACATTCCCCACTACAGATTTCTTCCACGATTTGTTATGCTTCTTATTGGGTTATGTAAAGTTGGTTTATGCCCATGTCTGTCTTCTTATATAAATTTCCCTAATCCTCATAATATTGCAAAGGTAGTAATCTTAACACTCGTTGGGCTCTTGGGGTGGAACCCCGAGAGTGCTCCTTCTTGTTAAATATTGGTATATGTCATAATCCCAACTTGTAAAGTAACCTGCTACATATATGAAATACGTGACAATGAGCCAATCAATTTCTCTCTTTCTATTGACAGGGGCATCGAATTGATATCACTAGGGATATTGATCATTGAACCTACCTTTGCTAGAGCATCAGCAAACTGATTATCCTCATGGGGAAGATGTGTAGGTAATATGGGTGAAATGTGCGGTAATCCCTATCAAATGAGCTTGGTATTGTACCTTGGCTTCACTCCTCACTTTCCGTTGTTGTGAGATTTTATTGATGATTAAGTTAGTATCTTCGTATACTCGAATATTCTTCACCTCTATTTTTATAATGGCTTGCAAACTAATAATGCACACCTCATATTCTACGACATTGTTGGTTACCTTAAGTAAAGTCGATGAAGATACGGGTATGTGCTCCTTGTGGGGAAATCGAAAGGATGGCTACTCCAAATCCTTTTTAGTTAGGAGCTTCATGAAAGTATGTCATCCATATATCCTATTCTATTTGGAGGATTTCTTTGCTTGGGAATTGCAATGTTTCTTCTTTCTGACCCTCTATAAGCAAGTCTGCTAAGAAGCTTGACACAACTCTTCACTTCATAGATTTTTGAGAAATGTACTTCAAGTTAAATTCTGATAGCATTGCTGTCCATTTGGCGACCTTGCTAATGATCATTGGTTTTTCTATTAAGTATTTTTATATATATCTAGCCCATCAGTGCCACAACATGTACTGTCATGTTTAAGCTTCTTGGATGCCCCGTCTAACTCTAATGATTTTTTTCCAAATAAGAATAGTGGGTTTCATATTCTATAAACTTCTTAATCATATAGTAAATAGCCCTTTCTTCAACTTCTTCCATAAGGGCTCGCTATTGTCACCGTCGTGAGGTGTGTTAGAGGAATTCGTGGATATAGTGGCGCAAAGGTTGGTGGAAGCAACTCATGGTTTTATCAAATGCTTCTTGACACTACTCATCCTATTCTGGTTTGACTCCCATTTTCAACTTCTTGAAGATTGGTTTACAGACCATAGTCAGTTTTGACATGAAGCAATTGATGTACTGTAGACGGCCTAGAAGTCCTTGTATTTCCTTGCCAATCTTAGGTGATGACATTTCTTGTATTGCTTTGATCTTTGATGGATCAACCTGAATTCCCCTTAAACTAACTAGATAGCTTGCTAGTTTTCGGAATTTAGTTGGAATGTATATATTAGTGGGTTTCAGCGCATGTTATACTTCCTAAATCTGGAAAAGAACATCCGAAGAGTTGGGATATGCTCGATTCTATCTTTTGACTTTATGATCATATCATCCGCATACATGTATGCATCTTTATCCATTAATTCATATGGTAGAGTGGTAAAAGTCCTCCAATAAGCTGGCCTAGTATTTTTTAATCCATATAATATTATAGTACAACAGTATGTTCCCCAAGGGATAATGAAGGTGGCCTTTTCCATGTCTTCCTTTACCATTTTCACTTGATTTTAGCTAATATAAACATCCCTAAAAGAAAGGAGGGCATGCCTAGCAATAGTATCAACCAAGATGTCTATATGAAGAAGAAGGAAGTCATCCTTTAGAGTGGCCTTGTAGAGATCCCTGAAGTCTACCCACATTCTTACCCTCCTATCTTTCTCAGGAACTGGCATAATGTTTGCTACCAACTGCGGGTACTACGAGACCTTAATAAAACATGCATCCAATTGTTTCTAAACATCCTCTTTTATCTTCAAGGCCCATTCTAGTGTCATTCGGCTAAGTTTTCACCTTACCGGCTTGCAATCTGGATAAAGAGGAATTTCATGTTTGGCTATATCTTGATCAATGCCTAGCATGTCTTTGAAGGATGAGGAAAAGACATTAATGACTTTTTATAAGAGTAAAATAAAGACCTATTGCTCCTCGAGGCTTAGAATTTTTCCTATTTTAAGCACTTGGGGCTCTTCAAGAGTTTTCAAGTTAATTAAGACTGTGTCATCAATTATGGAAGTTTGATTTTCATGTCCTTCCACTACTCACACTAAATCTTTCGAGTTATTTATCGTTTTTTAGCATTATTAGTGGAAAAGCATCCACAAAGGAAGGATGAGAAGAGTTATAAGCAGAGTAGTCCATTTTATTGAAATCTGAAATGAGTACATCTAATATAGACTTTGGGAAAGCGGAAATCGAAAAATACTCTTGGCCTCTATCTTAGATTCTATGCTAAACTCTCCTAAATTGCCTCCTAGAGCTATTATGAATATCTTTCTCCCCTCTTCAACTATCTAGTGACTTGCTTGAAGCTCGCATGCACAGTTACTGATAAATTTTATACCATAAAAGTCTTTATTAAATATGATAATGGATAGAATAGTAGTTGGGTCAACCTGCATCCTATAACCTACCCAAGCTGTATTCCAAAGATGCTGCTGTCAACCATAAAGACCTAGTTGAGCATGGACTGGTCCCTTTTTAGAATGGTCCTTTTTTGCTAGGGTTAGTGCCCTTTTTAGTAGTAGTTGACAGCCAACAAATATCTCTAGCTCTATAACCCAGATTCCCTTATCTTTCACATAGTGGTTCAGGGGAGCCATAAAAGGGAAAGTTATCGACTGCACGTAGAAAATGTCCATTAAGAGTGAGTGGGTAATGCCTTATAGTGCAATACTTTTGACACGCCCTTTCTAGTAGCAGCCTTTCAAGCCTATTCTTCCTGTTTGGCCTTGACTATTTATTTTCGAGTGGGTTGATTTCCTAACCTAAACTTGTAGCTTTTTTTTTTTTTTTTGGTTTTGGAGTTAGGGAGAAGGAAATCCACCCTTGTACTCTTCTTCATATAACCTGGGCTGAAAAGTATCCCCATCTTTTGACGATAACATTCACATTCTGGTATGAATGAGGATCAAAGTCAAATAGTGTTTGATCCTTTTGCAAAACTACTACTGTTTCAAAGTTGTTGAGTTCTTCATTATCACAATTATGTTATATTTCCAGCACTGGTCCTTATTAGTGATGGTCGCACACAAATCACCCCCTTCATAGTAAGTAACTTTCCTTTTATCAATATCTTCACTTTTTAATGGAGTCTGGATGGCACTGCTTAGTGTTTGTTTAGTTAAGGATGGCCCAGAAGTAGATTGAAGGTAGCTGAAATGCCTAAGAATTGTAATTCCTCATTTAATTTAGTGAGACCCACATTAATAGGGCGTAGAGTAGTGCGTAGAACCAACCTTCTTAGGTTGTCATAAGATTTTCAATGAGTGGTAAGTGTTCAACCTAGAATTATTACCTTTTATGCCCCTTTATTATCTAATAATTACTCAAAATAAATTATTAAATTAGGGTTTTAATATGATTTTATTTATTTGGTAGGAATAGGAGAAGTGAATAAATAATTGGCTCAATTTAGGCCAAGTGTTGGATCTAGATGAAGTAAAAAAAAGACAAGGAGCTTCAGACTATGTTGTGGCCCATTCACGTGAGCCCAATCCGTGCCCTCTCTTCCCCGTCTTCTTATTTGCTCCCTTTATTTCTTCGTTGGCCCTGGATCCGTATACCCCCCAGCCAGCGGCCCAAAGGCCCTAATGCACTTCCCTCTTCTTTCCCTGTTCTCTTTGCCTAATACTTTTTTTTGCTGGGCCTCATCCCTTCCTAGAGCTCGGCCTAGATCGCTCTCCACAGCCTGACATCTTTCTTTATTTAATCTGGCACATGCTTATCACGTGAGCCGTTTACCTCCCCTTTTTTAGATTCCTATTTGTCTTCTTCGGTTATCCAGGAAGCCAAAACAATTCCCAACCGCTGCCTCTTCTTCTTCTAGTTCAGCCACAGCTGCCTCTCATTCTCTCTCTCCTCCTTTAATCACCAACATTCATTATTTCATCAACTCATTCAACCGCTACATTCATCAGTACACTCATCATCATCCCGGTTTGGTTGTTACAAATAGTAAATACGGCGCCATGAACTGGAGTTTAATAGGGTTAATAAAGGGGAAAAGGTGGGCATTCTTAGGAGCTTTTAAAAGGAGGGTCTAACACAGATTATGTGGGAGGTGGAGAGATTTAATTCTGCGGGGTTATCAGTTTTCGGTTTTGCTCTTTTTCATTTCTTTTACAATTGGAAATCTGGACTTGAGTTCTCTGTGTATGTACTTCAATTGTAGGCTGTTCAATTCAGCCATAGTTGCAGTTTTGAGATCAAAGTTATTTAATTTGTATTTCTATCTTTTAGTTAATTTCACCTACTCTGATTTTTGGATGCTCAATTGTGAGTTCTGTTTAAGTCAACTAGTTTAATTGGGCCTGTGATGTTGATACAGACACAATGCTGCGTTTGGGGTGAAAATGAAGTAAGCGATAGCAAAGTTCCTGGTTTCAAATTCTAATTGTTTACATTGTGATTCCACCTTTTTCTTTCTTTTGCATATGTTATTGTCATTAGTGAATTTAGGCTTTGTTGTTTTGACTGATAATATAAAGGATTGAGTTTGGTGTAGAGTTATTAGCTTTCAAGTTGAATTTGATTAGAAAAAAAAAGAACGTAAAAAGTAGCGACTTAGTAATGTCTATGTCTAATGCATTTGCTTCATAAATTAAGGTTTCATTAGTTTAGAATAAAAGCTCAGTTACCTAAATTCACAGCCCATCTCTGAGGACGACACTCGTAAAAGCGTTACAATGATAAAGCACATACTTGCGGGATTTCTAACAAGTTTTTGGCGCTATTGCCGTGAATTATTTTGAGAAATTAGGTTGTGTCAAGCCGTAGCTTAGTTATTTGAGTCATTTAAATCATTTTCATTTTCGATTTATAATTGTGATTTTTGGGCTTTGATTGAGTAGTTATTTAGTTTTGGTAATTTAGTTTAGAGTATTTTTGATTTTTGAATTAAATTAATATCTTGATTTTTGTTGAGATAAGTTTCATTTTGATTTTTAGAGGTTATTTGTGGCTGAAAAACAGTGCTAACAAATTTAGTTTATGTGCAGTGCAAAAAAAAAAAA
>NCQV01018417.1:0-18083 GCA_002740545.1 Lophocereus schottii | reverse complement strand
AATTGCCTTGGGATAGAACTCGATGATAGCTTATTGTTGGAATTCTACTCCAATGGCAGCAACAAGAGTATTGCTGCAACCTAGCATCATTACATAACACGGAGTTAGGTGTTGAACAAGACCAGCAACAGGATGGGTCATGCCACCTACCTCGATGACTCCTCCAACCCACATGTTACGAAATTTTTGTTGGATTTTTTTGGGCCCCTCAAGATGCCGACTTTCTTGTGTTGTTTGTCACGAGTTTTGGGTTAAAGGTCTGTTTCTTTATTCGCACATGTGCATCTAGAGTCACATCTTTTGTATCTTCCATGATTATCGCCCTCTATGCATTCATCATGCATGACGTCCATCTAAGGTAGTCCATCACCAGTAGACCTGGTAAGACTGACCCGAAACCAGAACTAAACAACTCGAAATGATACCTAACCTAACATCCCAAATAGGCTCACTCGAAAGAGGACCCAAAACCCGAATTGACCTGAGCCAAACCATGCCCAACCCAAAATTTTTTACAAAGTTGCTAATTTTTGCATGACAAGTGTATTGGACCTAAAATTGGTTGATCTAAAGTTGACGCGAACCAAAGTTCACCCGACCCAAGTCGAACCGACCCGAAATGTCACTTAACTGGAAACATAACCTGATTCAAACTTAACCCAACCTGTACCCAAATCAAATGATCCATTTGCCATGTCTAACCATCATAGTCTAGTTAGGTTAACACGTGCCTCACACCCCTACCCATCTTCCTTATGCGTTCATACTAGTCTACATCGGGAGCACACAGGTTGGCCCATATCTCATTCAACTTAAATGGTCCATTATACTGTATACTCATTATTCTTATGCAACCATGCGAGCCCATTAGCATCCATAGTGTTTCTTGTATTGTCCCCTAAACACCCCAAATCTAAAGTGGCCTATACTGATTATACCTTAGCTGACTTAGGTTAAGTTAGCTTGTTCACATCTTGCCCAACTTGCATGAGTCCATCTGCACACATGGCAAGTTGACCTAGGATGACCCATCAGAACTTTGCATACTAGCCCACTTAGACAATCGCTTTTGCATGTGGCCCGACCCTTTTAGGACATATCATTATGCATATTCTTCAACTAAATAAGGATATTCTCATCATGCATATTATAACCTAGGTTTAGGTCAACATACTTCTCTTATAGACTATAGTCAAACTCATCTTATCCTAAACCAGATGCAGGTTTCCACCACCTTTCCTCTATACCCTACTTGCCTTATCTCTAGTCCTTAACCTTGGCTTCATCTTGTCTAGCTTACAATGTTGACTAGGATCTCATATCTCGCACTTACGCCCTAACCTAAGTACCAAGTCCACCTGGTCCTCACATTCAAAAACAAGTTTGTGAGAGTTGTGATCCTCTAACCCTTAGCTTGTAGCCGAGTCCTCACCTCATCCATGCTTAATTTATCCCAAACCAAGGCCTTAGTTCTTACGTGTGATCCCTAACCTAGGCCTCCTTTACCTTGTAGTCCATACTCTCTCCACCTTGTTCTCTAACCTTAAGCCTAATTCCCTTGCCTAATCTAAGATCATCCCCATCTTGAGTTCACAGCTTTAAGTAATCTTCCCTTCCTTTTTCTAGCCTCATATGCCCCATCTAATCACTACTTATAGTAAATGCTACAGAAATCAAACATTAATAGCACATCTAAATGACCACAATAAGATGGTTCAGGTGATCGCTAGCTTTGCTATCTATGTCGAATACCAAAAGAAGGATATACAATGCCAAGAAACCAAAACAATTACACTATAATGGGCAAGGAAACACTCTTTAAGGTTTGTACAACCCTTGGTATGGAGTTGGAAAAAACATTTGGATTACTCTACCTATGAGGCGTCATCAAGCCCATTGGGTCTACATCAATCTCGCTGCTGAATAAGGGATCTAAAAATGGAATCGGAATTCCTATTGCATTTACTGCCAAGGCAAGGATCACCCTATTAATAAATGTTGGCGATTAAAGCGTCCCATTCAAGATCTTATTGATAATGGAACCATTTTAATCCCTGTATCTCAAGAGCCCAATGACAACTCAACGAGGTCGCCTCTATATTAGAGGATTCAAAATAGAATTGTACCAACCTTATTGTATGCCTCGAGCATCTTTGAGTTAGGTAGAGGTTGCATCAAAAACACCAGTAGCAGAGGCATTGATTCCTTAGGATAATTTCATGTTTGAGTCAGGGTTTCCCCTAACCTTATTGTTGTTTTCCTTTTAGTCTAAGTCTTGTATCCTAACTTCACATCAATAAAATTTGTTTCCCATCTACACATTTGTGAATACATTCTCTATCCCCTTCCCTTTTCTAAATATTTATGTCTTATATACGAATCCAAGCTGCCAAAAAAAGTACAAAAAAGAAATATAAATTAAAATTAGAGAGAATCTTAAAAATGCAAAACAAATGACAATGTGTAACTACAAGGACTTGCCTAGGAGGAGGCTTCCTTTAGAAACCTGCCATTTCCATTTTAACTAACAAGGACTTATTTGCACCCTTTCAACCTGATGTTCTATGAGACCTACCCATCTTATCTTGGGGATAGTAATTTAAGGTGTATAGTGGATGGTACCTAAATAAAAGATAAGCAGTCAAAGAGGAAAAATGCTATGAATACCGATGTTCACACATAAGGTTCGAGATATGATTCTATTAATCCAAGAGAATCATGTCCCTAAAACAAACAAACAAAAAAATCAGAGTCACAGAAAAAAGAGTCACAAACAAATGGCCGAAGGTCATGTAGTAACTTGACTTGTATTCACAGTTGGAAGTAATTGTGCGGATTTTATATGTTAACATCATCTAAATTAAGGCAGTGCAACAAAAAAAATCAAGCTTTGGAAGTTGACATACTTTGACATTTTGAAGGATGGAAGATTACAACATATATTTATAAATGTGCCTTCCTAAAGTATAAAATAATGTACTGTTCATCCACATAAGCGAGAAGCTCCCATTTCACTATTCATTAAAATGACAAATTTACCATGATTAGTTGGGTGACATTTCCTAAACAAAGAATGAATACACAAAACTCATGCAAATGGCAAGATCTTTACAACTATCATCTTCACAAAAAATAAGCAAGGAAAAGATAAAGCTTGAGAATGACAACAAGAACCAATGTTCCATATAAATACGTATTGGTAGTGCATACCTCTCTTAAGAGGGCTCAAGCTATGACCCAATTCGTGAAGTGCACACTACACAAGTTACTACCATACATCTCCTAAAAGGAGTCAAGCTATGACCTAATTAGTCAAATGCACACTACACAAGTTACGTTAATAGAGGCAAAGATATCTGAATTGTCTCTTATTAAAATGGCTAAAGGCGTAAGAACATAAAAAGATAAAAGTAAGAAATAAAAAGAAAGACTGCTTTGAATACAAATGCACAACAAGATTGAAATCTAATCTCTATTCACATACACTAGGATTTCAATATGGGTTGAATTTCAGCCTTCATGTCTTACTATAAAAAGCCCTCCTGTAGGCAAAATTCTTCAAGACACATACCTTTTTAGCACTACAACAATTGGCCTAATTATCATCAGAATATGTAGGTGGCCTTTTTTTAGTTTGGCTATAAAGCTAATCTACACAAAGCTTAGTTAAGATTCTCGGTGATTAAAAAAATTTTAAAAAACAGTGTTCTCCTTCCTACCATTACCTAAAGGGAACAAGATACGCTAGTATGTGGTATGTTTACCCCTATCGCTAGCCTTCAGACAAATTTATGCCTAATTCTCATGGAAAAAGGAAAAAAAAAAGAAAAGAAGAGCAACTTGTTTTTTTGAGGATTCATGAGATATTATCTTACCTACCTTCCTCCACGAGACTTGGATACCATCACGTACCTTAATGCCCAATCATCCGTTGCTCCACGTTCATATCCTCTCACCGTCTTGAACTGCCATTTATTCTGCAAAGCACATTCTAACCCGTCAACCCACCTTCATATATTCCCTTACCACCACAAAATATATGGGTTCTTCTCATATTCTATTTTCAGTGGACTATTGCTCTACTCATGCTTAGATGATGTAGGTAGGTTTCTTTTCAATTTGATTGAAGTAAAATAAGGTTGGCATGCATTTTGTTTAACTAATTTTGCTTTTGTTTGTTAGTGGCATTATGCTAGCAATTACTAGGTAGAAGGATGAATTTTCTTTATTTTATTTGCCCCTTTGTATAGCGTCATATCTTCATTTCCTTCACCTATGATGATTTGTTTAGTTTGCTTATTTTGTTTCCAATTGGTAAGCAATTTATCACATTATGCTGGTCAAATATTTTTTATTATTAATGATCTAATTTCGCCCCCCATCCCCATACACTGACCACTAAGTACTACGACTGATAATCGTGTGCTGATAATATTTTAAAATTTTTTGAAAAATGACTCAACAAGTTTTTGGTGTAGTTGTTTAGGGTGGAGATTTTGAAATTGTGCCACTTTTTTTTTGGTCTTTATTTTGTTTTGGTAATTTAGGTTTGTTTTCGTTAATTTTTCACGTCTGCATTTTGGTTTCCCTTTAGTTAACCCAGTGCGTAACTTATAATAAGTTGTCTTGGGTATTATATTTTTCATTTCTTTTAAAAAATCAGAAAAAAATTTTTAAAAAATAAAATTTTAAAAAAAAGATTTCAATTTTTCATTTCTCCTAATTTGAGTATGAATCTTTTTGGAGCTATTTATCTGGACCTAATAACTATCGTGCTTATTGAATAAATATGTTGGAAAGAAGGAAATTTGTTAGGTCATTTATGTGGGTTTAAATATTGAATTTAGGGGTCATGTTGATTACATATGTCCAAGGATGTAAAACTCCAAATGAAGTTTGACATTTCTTTAAAAAATTGGTGCAAGACACTTATGAATTTGGATATGCTGGAGGAAGTTTTGTTACCCTACCCATAATCCACATGTTTTTCAAGCTACTTCTTACTCGCAGGATCAGTGTAGAGATGCAGCAACCCAACAACGTACACTACTCCACTTCTTGTTACGTTCCTGTTTGTTCTGATTATTGTGCTTCCTCTGATCATGACGTCAATTATTTTCTATTACATGCACGTCGAGCCTCTAAACGTGAAAGTAAACTTCAAGAATTATATGGTTGGAAAGATGGTTAATAATGTAACTCAATTGGTCAGTTATAATGAGGGGGTCGGGTGTGATTATTTGCATGAGTTTCCGTTCAATTTTGGTTCTACCAGAAATGAGGTTGGCATTCATGATAATTTTGAATCTTTTATTGCCTTGAGGTATAAATCTCATGTTAATTTAACCTTCAATAACCTTGACGAAGAGAATGATTTCCCTGCACCCTCACTTGGCTCCCTTGATGAGCCTAGCATTTCTAAGGATGTCATTGCAGATGTTCTACTTTTTCCTGAGGCACCTACTCCTTTGACTCAATCTTAAGAATTTGAGGAAGGTAAGATACTTGATGTATTTATTAATCTAGAGGACATTTCCAAAGGAAAAGCATTTGGTAGAGTCTTCTGATGATTCATGTGAAGAGGGGAAGGTTGTGTGTGTCCCTTCTACTTTTGAGGTAACCACCACTTCACTTGAGCCGATGGAGATAGTCCCTACCTTGCACATTTTACTTCCATCAATGCCATTCATTAGTGACGTTCTCTCTAAGTCCTTTTAGTCAAATTTATAGAATTTGAATCCCTTATGACTAAGAATTTTGATGTAGAGCAGCTCTTGAGCATATCTAAATTAAGAGCCTTGAATGGTTAGAAAAATTGTTTTCAGTGTAAGGACCATGATCTGAAATCCGGGTGAGATCCCCCACGAATGTTTATGCCTGCTTCATGTACTCAGGCGATTTTACTTTCTTTATTTAATTTATTTTCACAACCAACAATTCCGAATTCAGGGCATCCTAGGTTTAGGTCCTGAACCCATCTCGGAACCTATCCCAAAACAATAATCACTATTTGGCCCAGAAATTAGGACAATCCCATGCATCCAGGTTAGCTTCCTAGCCCAAATAGTCACAGACTGGTTTGGTTAGGGAGCCTGTCCAAGTTGCAAAATCCATCCATGCTTCCTTAGCCAAAATGTTACATGCATAAATAAATGAAATAAATGACTAAGATTGAATTTATTAAAAAAAGAATAAAGTTGCTGGTAAGTTTTTTTAGGAAACTTACAAAACTATGTTCACTGTAAAAAGTGAACCATAAACCAAAAATAACAATAGTTTCATTTCAAAGAGATTTTCAAAATGCCACCGAATAATCCTTGAAGTGGGGACCATTTAACTTCATAGGCTCGAAATGAGAATATAGATTTGAGAGCGAAGGTTCGATGCCTTGATGGAATGCATCACGCTGCCTGTAATTAACAATGACCTCTACTAAGCATGCAGCATATTAAGAGTAGTTAAATGATATAACAAAACTAAAGGTACAATGTTAGTCTAAAGAAGACTTGAAGGAATAATCCAAATAATTACAGTGAGCAGGGACTAAACTCATTAAAAATTACATCTTTGCTTGAAACACATAGCTAAATAAAATGACGAAGTAAGAAAAGCGAAGAGTGAAAAGAGGAAGATAGGTTGAAAGATTGGCGCGCATAGGTTACCTGTTTGAGTGACTTAGGGCATCCGGGGATCAGGAATACTGAGCCTTGACATGTGCCTTAATGTTTGGTTAGATTCTCTGAATCTCTCAATATTATCTCATGTTTTTCAAATTGTGATTGTTTGTTTGAAGGTTGGGTGAGGGGCTGAATTTACAACTGTAGGAAACAAGGGTTTCTCAAGAGTTGGCCTACATGGGCTAGGGTTTTACTCTACTTGGGGCAGTAGCTAAGGTTTCTAGAAGATAGGCCAAAAAAAAGGAGTTGAGTTAGGCTCTGCTAGGCATGAACCCGGTCGGATTCCTAGGTTGAGCCTATTTCATCCATAACTTTCTCATACGTCATCTATTTTGAGTGTTTCTTTTTTTTTCTCTAAAATCTTAGTGAGTCTAGTTTCTAATGACACTAATTTTGTAATTTTTTGATGACTTTATAAGAGGATATAAGCAAAATGGTGAGAGGTGTCATTTTCAGCACACATTTTGGTAATCAACTTATGTCTTTGTTACAAAATGGTGCGACGTGTCATTTTTAACACATATTTTAGTAATCAACATATATCTTTTCCATTGATTATTGGATTTTGACACATAATATGTCATTAAAAAAAATTATTCAATAAAAATATTAATATCTAAACTAAATATTTTTTTGCATTGTAGACTGAGTTGGAATACAGAATGAATCTCAATCAAACATCAGACTCTATCAATTTCAGCCTATTTGGGCTTTTGGGCTTGATTAGCCTTTTATGGCCATCTTTGGGTTTGAATATGTGGTTTAAGGGATGTCACCACATTTTTAGGCTCTTCACTTCAAAATCTAGGGAGTCCCTAAGTCTTATTCAATCAGTTTATATCGCCGAGTATTTTACAAAAAAGAAGATATTTTTTAGATGTCTGCAGTTAGCCTCCACTTTGACCGAGCATGAGCAAAGAAAAGGTCAAAGTAGATAGCATTTGTCCATGACTTTTCGAAATGATGATGCTTAGACTTGATTGCTGGAAGACTTGAAGCTTGGTGCCCACTATTTTCATCATGATTAGGGGTGAGAAACAAAAATCGGGTACCCGATTTCGAACCCAGAACTGATTTGGACCCAGTAACTATGGAACCAAAACCGGTTAGACTCGTTACGGGATTGGTTCCAAAATTTAGGATCCAATTATAACCGAATCCAATACCGAATCCTGAAAATTTGGAACCAGACCCGAACCCAATATCTAGTACCGATCAAAATTTAAAGAATTTTGATGAAAAATGATAAAAAGTGAACCTTTATTCTTCAAATGACCTTTTTTTTGTACAGAGACCCAACTCCAACTTCCCCATTTGACCCTTCGTCTTTTTTGCTTTCAATTTATCCTCGACTTACTCTTTATGTATCTCAATCGCTATGAATTTCTTCCTTCAAGATTTAACTATTCTTCTTATGAGCCTTGTTGCTTACTGTATATTTGTTTTTATATTATTTTGATAGCTTCCCTCTCTTTCTCTCTCTATTTCAAGTGAATTAAAATAATTTTTAGGTTTCTCGCTCATTTTGTAATCTTGATTAGTAGATTTCTAATTAACATTTTCTCCAAATTTCTGAGTTCATTTTAAAATGCGTGAATCTTCTTTACTGCTTATTTCATATTTAATTTAGCCTTACAATTTGGTTTTTAGGAATTTTGTTTTAGATATGAATTCTCAACTCCTTTCAATCCCTCATTATCCCTATCTCATTAGGGGAAAATGAGAACAAAAAAGATATTAATTAAAAACTAAGTACCTAGAATCGAACCCAGATCCAAATTTTAGGACCTGGTTCTCACCGGGTTCGGTTCCGATTCCTAAAATTCCAACCAAGTACCCTGTCCTGTTCACCCTTAATCGTGATGGAGGCTCATGACATGATGTCTGAACTTGTCCGCTGTGGGTCCTGAAACTCAGCACCCTCCCACTTTTTCCATGAATGAGGCTGAATGTCCCATTGTGTTGGGAGCCAGTTGTATCCCGTTGTGCCGATAGCTAGCCTGTTGTCAAAATGTCGCCTTTTGCTAAGGAGCTAGCCTGTTGTCGAAATGTTCCATTGTGCTAGGAGTCAGCCTGTTGTCGAAATGTCCTATTGTCCCGGGAGCCAGCGGTGCTGAAATGTCCCATTGTGTCAGTATCCAACATTGTCTCATTGTGTCCAGAACCAGTAGTGCCCCATTGTACCAGGGGCCAACGATATCGAAATGTCTTATTGTGCCTAGATCCGATGGTGTCCTATTGTGCCAGGAGCCAAAAATGTTGACATGTCCCATTGTGTCAGGAGTCAGCCTATCGTCGAAATGTCTCATTGTGCCAGGATCTATTGGTGCTCCATTGTGTCAAGAGCCAGCGATGTCAAAATATCCCATTGTGCCAAGAGCCAGTGGTGCCCTATTGTGCTGGAAGCCAACGACATTGAAATGTCCCATTGTGTCAAGAGCCAGTGATGTCCCATTATGTCAAGAGCCAGCGGTGTCTGCTGTGCTGAGATTCAGCGATGTCGAAATGTTCCACTGTGTCGGGAGCCAACAATGCCGAAATATCCTAATGTTTTGGGAGCCAGCGATGTCTCGTTGTGCCAGGAGCCAACTTGTTGTCAAATTACAATTATGTCGGGACCCAACGGTGTCCCATTGTGCTGGGAAACAACGGTGTCGAAATGTTCGATTTTACCGGGAGTCAGTGATGAATATTAGTGGTGCCTGAATGTCTATGATCAGATCCCTGGGATATTGGTGGCATGGGAGCCTGAGGATCTGTAGCCACGCCTATAAATTTTATAGTATAAGAGTCCAAAGATCTGTAATCAAATCTTTAAAAAGTTTGTGACATGAGAACCTGAAGATCTATTGTCAGATCCCTATGAGCTTAATAGCATGAGAGATTGAAGGCATACAACCAAATCCCTATGAACTTGGTGGCATGTGAGCCACAAGACGTGTAGTTTGTTTGTAGCCTGACTTTGGTCAGGTGTTTGAGGCTCGAATCTTCGAGTTTGACCTCCAAAATAATTCATTTTCATATGGTGGGTAGTGGAAAATAGACTCTTTTTACTTGAAATTATAAAAAAAAAAAAATTGAATTTTTTGGGGTTGTTGACCAAAACACAAAAAGGGGCAGCCCGGTGCACAAGCATCCCGCATTCACGCAGGGTCCGGGAAAGGGTTGCACTCCAAGGGGTGTATTGTAGGCAGCCTAACCTGACTTTATCAGTGGCTGATTTCACGGCTCGAACCCGTGACCTTTTGGTCACACGGAGACAACCTTACCAGTTGCTCCAAGGCTCCCCTCCTTGACCAAAACACAAAAAAATGGCCTAATTTCAAAACTGTCATTCCTCGGCAACTGCACCAAAAACTTATTGCATTATTTTTCAAAACATTTTAAAATATTGCATGCACGCAATTGTCAGTCATAGCGCTTGATAGTCAATGCATGGAGATGGAGTCCAAATTAGGTCACTAATAATCGAAAATACACTAGCATAATGTGAAAAATTGCTTGCCAATTGGAAACAAAAACAAGCAAACTAAACAAATCATCATAGATAAAGGAAAAGAAGCTATGGTGCTAGACAAAGGGACAAATAAAATAAAGAAATTCATCCTTCTACCTTTCCATAATGTCACTAACAAACAAAAGCAAAATTATTAAACAAAAAATCAACCTTGTTTTTCTTCCATCAAATGGAAAAGAAAGCTTACCTAGAAATATGATGTCGTAGCTTAAGCTTACCTAGAAATCTTTTAGAATATTCTAGAATATTCCAGAATACTCTAATACCATCCCAATAGTCGTGGAAGCTTCCAAATTACTCGATATTCTTCTAAATCTTTCTATAACTTCCTATAAACATTCTCTAGAAGAATCTATAATATCTATACAAGCAAATATTTAGAACATCTATACAATTTTAGAGAAAATATCCTAGATACTTATAATAAAAAAATCTAGATATTTAAGAACATATTAAGATAGAAGGTTTAGAAAGTTAATAATACTCGTATGATCAAAATAATCTTCATCGCTCATTGAAGAGGTTGATGACTATAAATACCCTTCAGAGGGCCCATTCGTGACAAGCAAAAATAAAAACCAAGCATTAACTAATACAAAGCATCCTTTTAAATATAGCACTCCTATCTCTCCCTTTTTTCTATCTTATTCATATGTTCCATTCTTACACCATAACTACAAACCACTCCTATCCTTTGTACATCTTCAAAATATCTCCAACAGATACCATATAAACCAGATTCAGAACTCAAACGAGGGCTAGGAACAGAGAGTAACAAACCAGAATGGAGATGGGGACAGATCCGGAATTTTGGGCCACGGACTTGTACATTTGGCAGCAAAGCAGCAATCTTCACTTGATAATTAAAACCCGGAATCGAAACTGCATTAATTTGTGAATCAGAACTGGATATGGAACAACGAATGAAAATGAAAAGCAGAAAAAAAAACAAAGATAAAACTACCGTACTCTATCTCGTACTCTACTGCCTCCTCGTCTGATCTGGCCTGCTCAAGTTTATAGCTTGTCAACTCTTGCCAATTGTTGACTTCCGAATCTTCACTCCATCAGCTGGAGAAATTAAAAGTGGGAGGAAAAGTGGAGACAAATGGTATGTTTTTTTTGTTGGTAAAAAGAGGTTAGTAAAATGGTCAAGTTAGTTGAGGATGTTTGAAGTAGATTGAAATTAATTTTTATTTGTTGAAATTGGTTAAATTTGGTATATTTGTTGAAGTTAATTAAAATATTGAGAATAAAATTTTGAAGGAGGTAAGTTGAAGTGAATTAAAGTTAGTTGAAGTAGATTACCTGTTTGGCCTAGCTTTATATAGTGTTTTTAGACCACAAAAACAATAACTAGGCCAAACACCTATTTTTTAAAAAATTAAAAACTGTTTTTGAAAAACTTTTTTGAAAGAAACAGTCCCTAAAAACAGAAGCAGCAATTTGCTGCTTCTGATTATAGATTTCCGTGAAGCGTGTCATACAATATGGGGGGCACTTAAGTATTATTTGCGGAGGACACTCAAATATTATTTGCATCTAGACTAATATGTCATTGAGAATCAAACAAATTCCCACCCAATACCCATATATTTCACACGTATAGATACAACACATTCTACCCAAAGATTCTGCATATCTCTCTCTCCACTACCCCCCATCCAGTCGTATCCCAATAGAAAACAATCCCACTGCAACTTATATACTAATTTTCATCTTGCTTCTCTGTGTTGTCATTAATCATCATTTCTATTCTTACTTTGAGTTTTGGATCCCTAATTATCCATGTTAAAGCCATATATCTCAATTTTCCATGTCATTTGCTAATTTAGGTTCAGAAAAATTAGCTAATTTTTTTTATAATGATCAATTCATTCATCGAGAAACTAATATCAAACAATGAAGTGGAACACAAAAGCATATGAAGAGAGACAGCAGAGAAGCAGATAAAGTGATTTCAAAATCATTAATTTCTTGACAAGACATATTCAATAGCTAAGAAACAAACAAATACTAATGTAAGACATAAGTAAAGTATTTAATTAATTTTCTTCATAACTTAGGCTTTGAGCAATGGGTGGCTATTGCTCTTCTTCATCTATCAAGTCCGAAAAAGGTCAGAAATACGTGCTACTATTTGCAATTGATAACTTGATATTTCTCAAGACCAAAATAGAAAATGTAAAAAAATTTAAAACGAAAACAATAGTTTCACAAAAATTAGGCCAAACAATTCAATTCTTTTAAAAACACTTCTACTATAAATTAGGCCAAACACTTTCTAATTTCTACAAAAACAGTTTTTGGAAAAATAACTTCTGAAAAATAAAAACAATTATTTACAAATTAGGCCAAACATGCTCTAAATCGGGTTGAAGTTGGTATTTTATATTGAATTGAGTTTAAGTTAATATTTTTAATCAAAGTACGTTGAAGTTGATTAAAGTTAGTGAATTAAAAATAGCCAACGAAAAGAATAGGCCCGAACAGGGCACTATTTCAGGTGAATGTGGCGAAAAGGGTGGAGAAGTTGGGAGAAGCGGATTTCATCGGGTTGACTGGGTAATGAAAAAGAGCAACTAGGGGGTGATTTATGGCTGGACATGTGACCGAGGCATAAGGGGTAGGAGGCAGATTGGGCTGGAGTTAGATTTAGGCCGATTCTATCTTCCCTTCAAGTCCAATCCATGCAAATTTGGACTCTATTGAGCTATCTATTTATATAATTATATATAAAGTTGAGTGAATTCATAAATTTTATCAAGTGTTATGGCATTATTTGTTAGAATATTGACTACCATTTTAATTAATTTTTTTAGCATGTATACAATTCTCTTTTTTTTATTATATAATCGACAAGACCTTCCATCTTCTCCCTAATCAATTACTTAGAAATGTCACTAATAAACACTTACTTTATGAAATAGCACATGCTTAGACTAAAAAAAAAAAGTTTACACAGATTCTTTAACTAATGAAATAAATCTAAACAATGATAAAAAAAATTGTTGTTCAAATATTATAATTCTAAACATTAATATATTGGTTTACTTAACCCTTGTATCGCAAGGGAATAGTTCTAATTTTGTATATAATTCTGAATTATTCTAAAAAGCTGCAAAATAAAATAAATACCAATAAAAATGCTCAGATAATAATTATTAAGATCAAAATTAAGTATATGAGAGTATTAATATATCAATTTTACGTTGAAAATTGGTCTGGCTCAAGAATGCAACCAAGTTCCTGAGCTCTCTTGTGCCTAAAATCTGGCGAGCTCTAGCATATGCCTATTGCTGCTGAAAGCTAAGGCTAATTCGGACTTTGTGTTGCCGGGCTTCCAATTTTTTAGGTCAGATACTCGGATTCAAGTTTCTGCATTAGGCTTTTACAAAAACACGAAACCATTTTTAGGTATCTTTACATTGGCTCCTCAACTATCCCCCACTGATTGCCCCATAGTGGACGTCCAGTAGCCAAATAACTCAGCAGAAATTCCACCAAGCGAGCAAAGTTCATTACGGGCCTCTGAAGGCATATCATCGACGGCATAGCTAGGATGGACAGCAAGGAGTGTCGAGACTAAAAACATACATAATATAAACTTTAACATAAGATTTGAAAATAAAAAGCATAGTTAGTACATTTAAGAAAGTTGTTCTCGATAAAATCTCACGTTTTGAAAGTAAAGTATGATATTGTTCATTGACAAACTTTTCTTAATTAGGTTGAAACAAAATATCTGATTTTTTGAATTGCAAATCAACGAACAGAGGCGAAGGTGGGCCACCGACATGTAATAGACCAACCCTAAATCATGTTTATTTATTTAATTAAGCACATTATTAATTTTCTTGCAATTGTTAATCGCATTTAATTATCTCGATTGGGAAAAATTCATTTGGGTCCTTACTTTGCAATTCGGGATTTTATTAACATAAAATTTCGAAAAATTGATAATAGGCCTTGATAATTATGATTTAAGTGATCAAATTATTTTTCCGTAACATCAAAAAAATTTAAATTTGAGTTACGTAAAAACTTTGTAGCAACGAAACGTTTTATTACCAAGCCCAATTCATTTTAGGCTCAACTTGAAGCCCAAAAGCTTATGCACTTGATTTAGCAAATTGTAATTATGTATATCTAATTGAAATTACCAAAAAGCCCTTTTTTATGCATAAATATCATCCAAATATTAGGAAAGCATCAAAATTATTTTCCACCAAGATAAGTATCAACTCTCTTCTTACTCTCCTCCACATGTTCCCCGCCTTCCTCAACCACCTTCATCTCTCTCCTTCAAGTTTGTAAGTGAGGTAAAAACCTTCACCTAACTTTGTTTAATTCTTGGTTTTATGTTGGATTTGATTATGGATCATGTTATCTTGATATAAACAAGTGTTATTTTGCTGTTTTAATTGTTGGTCTTGAAAGTATGCAAGGGTTGAGGTTCCTCATGATTATGCAAGCTTTTTAAGTTTGAAGTGATAGATTTGGATTGCGTTGTATCTGATTTTGTGATCTAACAGATATCATGATGTTTAAGTTGAATCTGGATGAGTTTAAATGCAAGAATAAGTTGGTCATAAGTTTGGGTTTTGGTGATCAAGCATAGGTTGATTTATTTCTAGCATCAAGTCTATTATTTGTGTATAATTGGATTAAAAAAATAAATCATGTATGTGTTGTTTAACTTTGGAAATCACTGGAGGTGATTTTGTATAAATGGGTGGATTATGGAAATTTTTTCAATTGATTATAAAAGGTCATTTTGCTCATTTATGCAAATAAGTAAGCTTATGGATGTGTTTGAGTGATTTTGAAAAATAGAAGAATTGAAAATTTGATGTAGATGATTATGGAGTAAATTTAAGTAATATGGCTTTACAAGGTGATGAGAAGGAACAAGGCTTTGTTAAATGATTTTGAGTGATTTTAGAGGGTAATTATGTGAAGAAAATGGGGAAAACAAGAACAGTATGGTTGTGAATAGACCAGAAATAGGGATCCATGTGTTACCTTTCAAATTCCTTTTGAATCATTTCAGTGCAATTTGTGTGGAAAAATTTATGGTTGTTTTGCTAAGACAGCGTAGGACAGATCTGAGCTATGCATAGTTGTGTTTCAGCTCATTTTTAAAGGCAGTATTGTGGTAATTGGATTTTGCACTGCAAATGAAAATGTGGCGGGACTTCCTAAACTTTTCATATTAAGATTTTATAGCTCAATTGGAGGTTGGAGGTGAAAGATATAGATTTTCTAAAGTAGACATTCAAACGATACATGAGGGAATAAAGAAATCGTAACATTGGAAATATTATCAAGAGTTTTTATATAATTATGGATATTGAAAAGAATTACAGACTTTAATGAGTTCAATGACTTTGATTATGTATAGAAGCTCACGTGGGTCGGAAAACCGAGTTACATGGGCATGAGACTGAAATTTTAAAAGTAGGGAAAGTAATGACTCAAGATCGATGTCTACCGGCCAAACTAGGGTTACATGAGCTTTCATGAACCTCACAACACCCCTCTTGGCATTAAACCTTTTATTATTCTTTTCAGAAACATCAAAAATCCATATTCCATTTATATCCATTAAAGTCCCTTCATTATCACCTCAATTATTTCATTTTGGTCTATTTTGCTCCAATTTTTTTACTTCAATTTCAATGACCCCAACTTATTTATTTTTCAAAATCATTTTAGTATAACCTATCTTATATTGAATTGTTTAAATGGTGGATGCCCTTTTTATTAATTAATTTCCATAAGTTATAGATTATGGAAGTGAAAGTTGTTTACTAACTACATTTACTCATAACTACAGTTCTAAAGCAGAAACGGGATCTAATCTGTTGTTTTCCATTGTGTATAAATATTATCAAGTGAGATTGCATTTTAAAGACTTCAGGTATATTCATTGACTGTATCCTTAGAAATCAAAGTATATTTATCAAAGTTACCATGTTTTGGTAAGTGCATCAATGAATTAATTTACTCAGTAATTTATCATCTTTTAACAATACAGGAATGCATGTACTGAGCTTCAACTCATGGTTCGAAATATTGTTCATGTTTTATTTTAGGCAAATGCTCAATGAATCACCCTTATGCTAGCAAACCAATTGACGAAAAAAAGTTGAGTAAGGAAATCTAGATGGATTAACAGTTACATAGTACATGCATATTTCGAAACTGTATTTTGAAATCTTTAGTGGATGGAGGTGTAAATTATATAATGAATTGTTTTATTGTAGTGTATAAATCTTATGTTGATTAGTAGTTAACTGTATATGGTTTGATCATGTATGAATGTGTGTAGTTGAAATTATGCCTAACTATGTTATTTCTAGTACATATATTTCAAGTCTTGTCTTTTTGGATGACGGTAACGCTTCGATCATTGGGTTTATCAGTTATAATTGAGGGAATCAGATTAGTGATTGCAAACAGCGAAACATGCTTAATTAGGGGACATTACACGATAGCTGACGAATACACCAGCCCCGAGAAAGGCGATGACGTCCAATGAGGAGTGGCAGCGACCAGCGAGCAGTCAAAAGAGAGAGGGCCTGGGGGTATTGGGTAGATGCGTTGATGTGCAGAGTAAAGGGCACTGGGCAGTAAGTATGTGGAGGCTGGGAAGACAAAATAGAATTTAAGCCGCAAAATTTAAAAATAACATAAAATAAAATAAAACATTATAGGCGCCTGAATTTGAACATGCAGCCTAAACATACACAAGGCCAAAATCCAAGCGCTAAGACCACCCAGACACAATGCACTACATGATGCTATTGATGCATTTGCAAACTGGCCTGGTTCTTTTCTATGATTCGGAAGATTTCACTTACAGTTTACAGCTCCTTACAACTTTTTGCATCTCTTTGAATTTTCTTACATCTCTTTACTTCTTCTTACATCTCCTTAAATCTCATTATATATTTCTTATAACATTCAACTTCTCATCTATTTTTTTTATCAAAAAAAAAATAATTTGTCATCTATTTTATTCTCATATTTATATAGAAATATGTATATATTTTTTATATACTACCAATATGAAAAATCTTACAGCTTGTTTATGAATATAATATTTGCATCATTAAAACAGAGTTTAACAATGTGAAGTAATATTTAAGTTTCGACATAAAACATATACGCCTTTATAAAGAAAATAAGTCAACATGTTTTAAAATTGTAATACAAAAATCGCATTTATGTCTGAGTTTCGACGTGAATCATGTACAAAAATAATCAAACTGTAGGTGACGAAAGCATTTCAACTATTTCATCCATAAGTTCATCTAAGACAACTTTGTTGCTATCATCGTACAATTAAATATTAGATTGAATTTAATTTCAAAATGTTTAATTCAAATAAGATTTCATCTTTAGGGTACTATTTGATTTTGTTGAGAAAAATTGTTATTTTTTAAATTTACTTATAAGAAGGTGAAACTAATGCTAATACTACAAAATCACCTCAAGTGCGAAACATATTTGGTTCTACATATTTGTTGAGTTGAATTTATCTTATTGATATTTAATTGACTTGTTTAAAGGTTTATTTTCATTACTTATGTTATTTCAAGATTATTTTTTATTATCCAAAAACATAATTGTAAAAAAATAAATTCTCCTGTAATGTTAAAATATAATTGTTTACTAATGTTATAAAATTTATTTCATACATATCAATGATACATGTAATTTATTTTTATATAATTTTTCATAATTCATAGATTAAACACCAACAATTATACATATATATCTAAAAATTATATCATACAACTTTTTAATAATTCAACGATTCCTTACATCTAGACCTGTCAATTTGGGCGGGCGGGTTAAATACGGGTCGGGTGTATTCGGGT
>NCQV01018293.1:18116-28953 GCA_002740545.1 Lophocereus schottii | reverse complement strand
AGCTTGAAATCGAAGATTGGTTCCCATTGTTCTTCTTCTTCCTCTATTTTTAATCCCCCTTCTCTGCCTTCGCTGTTCTTCTAATCGAATTCCATCTGTTTTTGAGATGCACTTGGAGTTTGTTCTGAGTAATGAAGCTTTAGGAAATTCGGGCACCAAGGTGAATCCTGCCCTCCCTTCTGTGCAGCGGTTTTGTTTCTCTTCTACTCCTTTGTGTTTACTTCTATGATCATGTGTCGTTCATCCTTGTTTTTTTGGGTTAATGCCAGGCTGTGGCTGTGCTTGTGCTCTCAAAGTCTTCATTCTTGATGCTTGTGATCTCATTCTTATTTTTGTGATTGTTCTTGGTCTTCATTCCCAGTGGCCACACCAAGTGGATCTAATTTAGTTTGTTGACCTTAAATACTTTGAGTATGTAGGCATAAGATTTGACATTGTGATAGAAAATGATTATTTCCCACTTAGGTGCATTTTTTTGTTTACTTTGTGTGCATTTGATGTTTAAGAATTGTAGTCGTCTACTTATAGTTTATTTCTTTTGTTACTTGTTTTAAGTTTCATTGATATAATAATATGGCAGTATAGATTACTTTTGTGACCTTAATTTGATGCTCATCCCTGAGAAAACGACCCTCAAGTACTATAGCAAAAGTTGTATGCTTGCAGCCTTTATATTTCACACTCAAAAATGTCGTACAACGAGCCCTCTATCCAACTGAAATTTTCAAGTTTGAACGTTACTTCTAGCGAAATAGGAGCACTCAGACGAATCAATCACTGCATAGGATGTTAACAAGGTAATTTTAGTATTCCAGGCATAAAATTACCGAGCCCTGATGGTTCCAATAGTGCTTTCTTTAAATTTTACTTGGACCAAATTGGTAATGAAGTGATTGATGCTGTTATGGACTTCTTTAATCAGGAAAGATTTTAAGGAAATAAGCCACACTAATCTTGTTCTAATTCCTTAGATTGCCTACCCAGAGAAAGTTTGGTATTTTAGACCTATTACGTATTGTTTAGTGACTTTAGTCTTATACAAATGCATCTCCGAATTGATTTGTCAATGATTCAAAGAGATGTGTGGCTATTTAATGAAAGATACACAATGTGCCTTTAATCCAAGGAGAAAGATGGCATACAATATCATGGTATGTCAAAAGATCACGAGAGGATATGCCAGAAAGGGAGGCAAGCCATGCTTGGGTGCATTATAAAGATTGAACTGAATAAAACTTATAATTCAATGCATCATAATCTTGTAGAAGAGATCCTGTAGGGTTTATACTTTTCTCAAAGTTTTATAGAGTTCATTGTAGCCTACTAAAGATTTGTATAAAATGAGGATAATAATGGATTCTTTAAAGGAGAAAGAGGCCTTACGTAAGATGCCTCCTTTGTTATTTATACTACATGTGAAAATATTCAATAGAATTATCAAACTTCAAATTTACAGACATGCTTTCAACTGTCACTCAAGGTGTAGGTATTTCAAAGTCTGCCATTGATATTTCTTCTGCGAATCATATCGTGTTGCTTTGCAAAGCCAAGGAATCAGTTGTTCAATGCCTACTTGTAGCCTTTGAGGGGTTTGCGACAGCATTATGTACGCAAATATGTGTAAAAATCTAATATGGAAGTAATTGGTGTTGAACCTAGTGTGAAGCAAAGATTGTCGGAAATATATGCAGTTTTAGTAAAGGAAAGATTCCTTTTAAATATTAAGGGGCTTTTGTCCCTACTAGGAGGTTGCCTTCCTCTGATGGTCAAGCATTGGAGGACAAGATAATGGCAAAAAATAAGAACGTGGGAAACAAGAAATCTGCATTATGATAGAAGAACTATTTTAATGAGTAATGTTCTATTAGTTGTGTATGGTTTTCGGGCTTCAAGCTTTATCTCACCTAGTGAAGTTATCAAGGAAGTGGAAGCTACTTGCATTTTTTTTTTTTTTTTTTTTTTTTTTTGGGCTGATTCTTAAAAGAATATGAGAAGACCACTTGTTGCTTAGGATCAAGTTTGCTAAGCTAAAAACATGGAAGGTCTTGACTTCAAAATTTTAAATATACAGAACAAAGCACTAGTATTTAAGTAGGCGTGAGATGTGACTACCAAAAAAGGTACTCTATCGGTTAGATAGGTAAGTTCTAATTATCTTCGGCGGAAAAACTTGATGAAGTATAGATCATCAGCTAATGTTTGCTTGTATTAGAGGGAGCTATCCAAACTCAATGAGTGCTTGAAGTAGGGTTCCAAGGATGGGAAGTGGAAACACAGTGCATGTGGTGTTCACACACCTTCTAATGGGTACAAATGGATGCTCCATAATGCTAACTTGGCAAAGTGGGATAAGATTCCTTAGGACATAGAGCCAATCTCCTAAGACATCCTTTTGTGGTGATAGACATGAAAGGCAAATTGCAGTTAATACGGAGCAAGCCACCAAGTTCAGCTTACTCCATCGTATTAAGGCCTTGCATTCAGTCCTAAAGTATCAAACTTGATATCCTCATTTACCTAACCTTTTCCCATAATAAATTCTAATTTCTAGAATTTTTGTTTGGTTTTATCTAGTTTTTAGAAATATGATCAACAATTGGTAGAAATTTGGTTCAAAACGGTAAAAAGATAGAAGAAGCATGGAAAGGATCCCAAGACAAGTCATAACCTTGGTTAGCTCAACTTCCCTATAGGGACAACCCAGGTTGGCACACATAGTCAACTTCGGCTATTACTCCTAATTTTGCACAGTCAATGCTTGTCACAAGATTGGTCGTCTCTAGAGGCATGATTGTGCTGACCTTCTTTTGCTGCGTTACTATTGCAATTTTCACCCTTGCAAGGTGAAACATGACATGAGCACTTGTGTTATATGGCATGGCCTACGCCTAGTGCCAATATGGAGATAGTTTATACGTGGATGTTTTACCTTTTTATGGGGAAGAGTTTGTAGGCCCCTTAAAACTAGGTTTTAGGATTTAAGATTAGCCTCTTCAAACCTGATGAGGGGGAATAGCTTGGGCAAATTAGGATTAGTTTATGTTGATATGGGGTTGGAAATTATAAACCTTTAAGTTTTCAAGCATCAATAGTTAAGCTTTCTTCTTCCCTCTTTCTCTAATTTATGTTTTCATCCTTATTCATCTTGCTAGTTTAGCGATAGTCTATATTATGTTTGATTTAAATATTTGATCTTCATTATGATTTTGTGTTTATTAGTTAGTTTCATCAATGTTAGATTATGTTCGTTCTTTTATTTCATGATTCCTAGTTTATGTTACATTTGTTTTAGGATTTATTGAGTTTTTCTGATGATAAGCTAGTAGCTTTTATTGATTAGGGTTGTGATTAGCCTTTTGATGGCTAATTAATCTTGTATTAGGTGCAACTGTACCTAATTTATGCTTGTAATTTAGAGCTTTCTCTCTTACCCGACAAGTGCTCAATGAACTGCTTGAAAAAGCTTTCATTCATATATTTGGGTGGTTAACTTCTGCCAAAAGCTGAGATCAATTGGCTAGTGCAGGGAAAGAGAATAGCTGGGGTTTAGACATATAAGTAGTCCAAATATAGGACTATGGGTTGCTAATCTTGCGGTCTAATTAGACTAATCCTATGAAAATAGATGGTGAGGCCAATTAGATAAGCTCATGACACTTGAAAGAAGACCTAGGTGATCCTCGATGGTGTAACTGTCTATCTCTAATTGTTGGTATAAGTTTGATATGTTAGGGTTGGCATTGACTACTTAGTTCCTTAACTCGTCAAATCAGAATCTCAGACCTTTTTCAGCTTAGCTTAGTGTAGTTTGCAACTCAATTTGTTTTCATCTAGTGTAACTTGAAATATTTAGGTTAATTTCGTTACTTCAAACCCAACTCCTTGTGGATGATACACCATGTACTTGGTGATAAACCTTACACTTGAGATTACAAATTTAAAACTTAAATTCTTCCCATCACCTTGATATAATTGGTTACAGTGATGACTTAAGAAGATGGAGCTATAGAAGTTGATCCTCTAAGGTCCAACTTGGATCCTCTAAAGGAGTCTAGCTAGGCTTACGTGTGCAGCAAGGTAATTAGTGCCCATAAAGAAGGAGTTCAACTATTTTCCTCCAAAACTTCTTATTTATTTTCCACTTTCTGGCAAGATGTTTTCTTTAATGTCTAGCTATGTTTTGAGCAAGTAAATGAATGGGCCTTAGTTTCTCTTAACTTTATATGGATAGATATATAGAATTCTAGTTTCAAAAAGCTATGGGATGGTTTTATATTCCAATTATTGCTTAAATTAAGGGTCAAAAACCAAATGGGGGTTCGTGTAGGTCTAATTGTGCACGCTTTTTATTATAGGTTTCTATTGGCAATGAAATAGATAAATTAAGGGCCAATATTTCATGAGTGATTAGTAGACATCCCTATATTTTTTTTTTTATCTTAAGCATAACTAATAACTTCTTCTATCTAGAATGGTTGAGGATGCCTCCAGGCAAGGACAAGCATAGAAAACTTTTAACTATTATATTCTAGCTAGTGGCCTCTTTTTTCTTTTGATTTTTGGTTATACAACTAGCTAACTTTCATTGGTTATTCCTCCTTGTATTCCCATGTGTTAGATTAAGGCTTAGAGAGGAGGGTACCCAACCTATAGAGATACATATATTGGCCTGAAACCCTTGTAAAATTCTTAGATTTGAAATTTGAGTGAAATGAGCACATAACTTGTTCTCTCTCTACAAAACCTAATTTTCTTTATATCTCATTCAGAGTAGTGAATGTGAATTCCCTCTTTGTATCAATTCTTGGAGCTTAGGCTTAATAAGATTCATTGGTGGGTTGGCTTGCCTGAGTTGTTTAATTGTAAGGTCTTTGATTATTAATTTAGTTACTACATAAGGCAAATTTTCTCTTGGTTTGTCTCGTGGGTTTTAATCCTTAACATCATTTGATTTTTATCTGCAAGATTTATGTATTTATTTAATTAGAGGATTTCTCTTACGGTTCAGTTGGTATCACGGCTTAAAGTTCCTCATTTGGTAATCTTCAAGTGTTTAACCTTTGTGTTTGAATTGTTGGTTTAGTTCATGTTATTTTCACTATTTTTTCTTTAGTTTTATTCATTTAATATAAAAATCTAGTCTACACAAAATCGTAAGAAAGCCCAAACACACTTTCACCCCTAAAAGACAACCCCTAGCTCTAAAAAAAATGCTTTCATAAAATTCACCCTAATCTGATTTATCTACGATGATATAACATGACCAATGGGCCTTGGCATGGTTTGCCTATAAGAACTGTCGTGGCTTGTGGCCGACTACTTTTCTAGCAATCTTTAACCACAGCCCTTTACAACCTACTGTGGTACTACCTCCATGCCTATGGGCTCTTTCTTTTCGTCGCCTTGGCCTTTTTTCACCCTAATATAGCTGATAATAGAGAGTTCTCCAACTCAAGCAGAGTTCCAGTTGAAAAGAACACAAAATAAAGAGAGATAGATTCATCATTGAGCTTCAAGAGCAAGCAACAAGGCTAACAGGAGAGTTAAAACAAGTGAAAGGATTGTTGCAAGAGAACTACCCTAATACTCGTGAGTTTGATGTTGACACCATGACATTTCTTAGTCCTCTTTCCATGAAAATTATGATGATGGAGGTCATAGGCCTAGAAGGAGAAGAAATTCTAGAGTTATTCTAAGGGATCTCAGGCTAAAGGTACCAGAGTTTGATGACAATCTTAACCAAGAGAACTATCGACATTGCGTTCAATCTATACAGAGGATATTTGAATTTAAGAAGTACAATAATGGGAAGTGTTTTAAGTTTGCTATTCTTAAGATGAAAGGGTATACATCCTTATGGTATGATAACTTCATAAACAAGAGAGCAAGGGAAGGCAAGCTAAGATCAAAACTTGGTCTAAGCACAAGAAACACATGGACAAGTTTTAGATTACTATCATCTTTAGATAAGTGAGAACTCCACCTCAAGATCACCACTCTTAGCAAAGATAATGTCAAAGTGGATGAATACACTTAGGATTTTGAATAATTTCAAATGAGGATTAGGTTGAATGAAGAGGCCTAACTTACTATAGCTAGGTTCTTTAAGGGGTTATTACCTAACATTACCAATAAGGTCAACTTACAACCTTACCTTTCCTTTGATGATGTTTGCAACCTACTTAATATGATTTAAAAGCACTTAATAGTTGAAAGTCCTTCCAAACAACCTCCTCCAACCACCAAAAAACACCATAAGAGCTTTCAAAGCTGATGCTACCCCTCCAACCATGAGTTCCCTTAGCAAGGATAAGGAGATTACTGGTGAGCGACCTAAGAAATTAAAGGGAAAGAAGTGCTTCAATTGTCATGGGTATAGGACTTTCTGAATTGATTTTACAAATTGAAGAACTCTTACCATTAGAGAGGCAGAAAATATTTGGGATATTGAGGAAGAGATTAGTGAAGAAGAAGAGGTTGACGAGACTACCTTGATTCTGCAAATGTGGGTAAGTTATTGATGATTGCAATGACACTCTATGTTCAAGAGTGCATTCTTATGCCTTGCCAATGTGTGGTGATATTCTACACTAAGTGCACAATTAGGGCTAAGGTGTGTGAATTCATCATTCATAGAGGTAGTTGTGCCACTGTGGCATTAAAGACACTCATTGATAAGCTCTAAATTTCTTTTAAGGTACATCCAACCCCTTATTCTATTCAATGGCTTAAGCTAGCTAATGAGGTAATTGTCTCTTAACAAGCTCCTACTTCTTGTCTAGTCCTTATTATGGTGAGGTCTTATGTAATGTGCCTATGGATGCCTGTCATTAGTACGGCTTGGTTATTTGATAATTATGTGAGTCACGATGGTCATGCCAAATACCTGCACATTCAAGCACAAAGGCTAAAGCCTTACTTTGGCTCCTTTACCCCTACCTAAGCCTCACAAATACATATCAAGGGAGGAAAGTGAGAAAGGCTCTTCATGAGTAAAACAATAGTTGAGCATGGCATTAGTAAAAGCAAGCCCGTATTTACCTTGCTATTGGTAGAACCAAAAAGAGGTAAGGTAGTGAAACCTTTACATTCCCTAGCTCAAACCTTTTTCTAAGAGTTTGAAGATGGATCTCCTGATGATGTACCCTCATGGCTCCTTTCTTAGAGAGAAAATTGATCATCAAATTGGTCTCACTCCTAGGGCACCTTTACCTAACAAGCTAACCTTTAAGCGCAATCCTATTGAGTCTAGGAGCTACAAAGACAAGTCCAAAAGCTCTTACACCTAGGCTGCATTGGGGAGAGCATGAGTCCTTGTTTGGTTCCCGCCCCCTTAGTACCTAAGAAGGATGACACTTGACATTTTTATGTTACTCTTAAGGCATAAATAACATAATCATGAAGTACTACTTTCCCAAACCTCATCTGGATGTTATACCAGATGAGTTGCATGGTTCTAAGATCTTTTCTAAGATTGACCTTAGGACCAGATGCCATTAAATTAGAATGAAGGAAGGGCATGGTGGAAAACCACCTCCTAGCGCAAATATGGGTTGTTTGAGTAGCTTGTTGTGCCTTTTGGACTTTCAGATGCTTCTAGGCCCTTCATTAGTCTCATGAATAAGGTTTTGAGATTCTTCATTGGTCATTTCATTGCTATTTATTTTGATGATATCTTAGTTCACAGTCATGATGAAGCCCTCCATGTCAAGCATCTTGTCATGTTTTTTATTGCTTGAGACAACCAAGTTATATGTTAAACTTGAGAAATGTGAAATATTCACCCTAAATTATTTTACTTAGCTATAATATTTCCAGAGAGGGAACTCAAGTGGATGATTCCACAATTGAAGCCATCAAGAGTTGACTTATCCCAGCCTCTAGCCAGCAGTTTGAAGTGTCCTTCTATCGGTAGTTCATTAAAGATTTTAGCTATATAATTTCTTCTTTACTAAATGTATGAAGAAAAGGAGTTTTGTGTAGACAAAGGTGGCTTCAAGGGACTTTAAATTAATCGAGGACAAGCTACGTATGGCTCCTATCTCGGCACTTCCTAATTTTGAACTTCTCTTCAAAGTTAGGTGTGATGCTAGAGGAGCTGGCATCAAGAGGGTTATCACTCAAGCCAATGTAGGGGTAAGGGGAAAGGGTACCCAGTGCGATTTTTAGGAACTGAGTCCTAGAATTTAGAATAGCTCCTGGACCTAGTTGGAACCCGGTCCTAGAATTTGGACCTAATCCCATACCTGGGTCAGAATCTAGGTGTCGGATTCTAAAGTAATTTTTAAAATTTTTTTTCTAATTTCTTTCTTACAAAAAAGGGAGAGGGAAGCATTGAAAGAAGTTGAGAGAGAAAAAGAGAGAAACTATCAAAATAATATAAAAACAAATAAGTAGTAAGAAACAAGACTCATAAGAAGAAGAACCAAAGCTTGAAAGATAAAATTAATGGCTATTGAGAAGCATAAAGAGGTAGTCGAAAAGAAATTGAAAGTAAAAAAGACAAAGGGCTAAAGTGGGGTAGTTGACAGTTAGGCTTCGGCACAAAAGATATATCATTTGCGAAATAAGGGTTTACTTTTCATATTTTGTTACAAAGATTCTTTACATTTTAACCGGGTATCGGGTACTGGGTGGCTCCAGTTCCAAAATTGCAGGACCTAGTATTGGACCCAGTTAGAACTGACTTCTAAATTTTAGAACCGGTCCCGGAATCTTTCTAACTGGGTTTGGGATTGTACCTGTCGGGTCCAAACTAGTTCTGGCTCCAGAACCGAGTACCACACCCCTAATGGCAACGAGTTCTATGCTATTGTTAGAGATTTAAAGCATTGAAATCATTAGCTCAAGTCAAAATCATTTGTTCTTCATTCGAATCTCAAGGCCTTGTCTTTCATCAATGGCCAACACAAGTTGAATATGCATGAGACATGCTAAGTGAATTGATTTCCTTCAATCTTTCACCATCTCTTGCAAAGATAAGAGTGGGAAAGAGGATGTTGTAGCCGATGGATTGTCAAGGACATTTTCTATTATTGCTGATGAAGCCAAAGTCCTTAGTTTTCATTCCCTGAAGGCTTTGTATGTGGAGGATGAAGACTTTAAGAATGTGATAGAAAATACTTTGGGTCCCATCACATTGCAGGGTGGATTTCTATCTAAGGGCAGCAAGTTTTGCATCCCCAATAGTTTTCTAAGGGACTTAATTATCAAGAAAGCTCATGGAGAATGCTTGGCCAACCACTTTAGTATCGACGAGACCCTTGAGATACTCAAGGAGGATTTATATTGGCTTATGAGGTAATCTTAAGGTATGCAACTTATTGTATAGCCAAAAGTCATTTTCATCAGGGCCTCTACACTCCCCTTCCTATTCCAATAGGACTTTGAGGTGACATTGTCATGGACTTCATTATGGCAATTCCAAGAATTCTTAAAGGGAAAGATGCTATTGTGGTGGTTGTTAATAGATTCTCCAAGATAACTCACTTAGTTACTTGCCACAAGAGTGATGATGCTATTTATGTTGCGAAACTCTTCATCAAAAAAATTGTGATACTACATGTGGTTCCAAGGACCATTGTTTTAGATAGGGACACTAAGTTTCTATCTCACTTTCAGAGATACCTATAGGAATTTGTAGGAATAAGTTACTTCCTAGGGCCACTTGCCACCCTTTAATAGATGGTCAAATGTAGGTAACAAATTAGACTCTTAGTATGTTGATAGGGGTTATGGGGACTAGGCTCTTGAACGATTGGGATGCCAAACCCTATCATGCTCAATTTACCCACAATCAGGCTTCCTCCTATGCTACCTCTTCTTCTCCCTTTGAGGTGAGCTACGACCTCAATCGGTTTAGTCCCACTAATCTTATCCCCATTCCTTATGAGTACAAGGAAAGCTTTGAGGCTGAAACAAGGACCAAAGAGATGAACAAATTACATGAGTAATAAGGGCACAAATTGAAAAACTGATGAGCATACATAAGTCTAAAGCTAATAAGAATTGCATTAATCTTCGGTTCAAAGTGGAAATATTGTATGGTTACACTTAAGTAAAGGAAGGTTCCCTTTAAGAATGAAGAATAAGCTAACAGATAGGGGAGATAGTCCTCACAAGGTTGTACAAAAGGTGAGAGAAAATGCATACAAGATTGAGCTTATAGGAGACATGAACATATCCACTAGCTTTAAATGTTTAGGATTCTACTCCTTACATTGAGGATGAAGAAGACAAAAATAACCATTTGAGGGCAAATCCTTCTTAAGAGGGGGAGGTTGATGCAGAAAACGCCATCAAGTTCAACTTACTTCACCATGTAAAGGCCTTAATGTAGGTAGTTATAATGACGACTTAAGGAGATGGGCTCTAGACGTTGGTCCTATAAGGTTTTCATTGACTTGGTACCTTTGAAAGAGTCCAAAAAAGCCTAGTGGAAGACAAGGTAATTAGTAGCCATAAGTAGGGAGCTTTAAATTTTTTTTTCTTGTAAAGCCACCTCTTATTTACTTTTCAGTTTATAGCCAAATATTTTCATCAACTTTTAGCTCAAGAGCTTGACTAGGCAAATGGGTCCAATTTTTGTGAACTTTATATGGATGGATAGGCCCAAAAGTCCAGCTTGTAGCAAGTTACAACATACTTTTATATTCCAAGTTTTATTTATATTTATGGGCAAAAAACCAAATAGAGGCCAGTCTAGGTCTGGTTATGTACGTTTTTTATTATGGGTTTATGTGATCAATCAAATGAATGAATTAAGGGCCAACATTTGTGAGTGATGAGTGAACATCCCCATACTTTTTTGTCTTGAAGAAAACCAACAATATCCTCC
>NCQV01018225.1:13916-31931 GCA_002740545.1 Lophocereus schottii | reverse complement strand
GAGCTCGAAAATTCATCAACAATGGTGGATTCATCATGGATGGTTGCATGAACAAAAAAAATAGGGGAGGGGGATTCGAATGAAATTTGATAAACTAACACCTAATTTTTGCAAAATCAGACCAAAATCGTGAATTACTACTGGAAAACTTGAAATTATAGCATTATTACAAGAAATTCGAACCCTAACACCAAACCCTAAAACCAAAATTTACCCTAAAATTCGAATAACTGGAACGAAAACAAAATTAAAACTAAAACTAAACCTAAAGCTGAAATTAAACCTAACCTAACCCTAAATTACCTAAAATTCGACCTCCTTCAATGCCTTCACTGCCTTCGATTTATATCGAGCCCAAATTCAATCGCGACCATTGATTTCGGAGCTGGCGTGGACGGTGGATGAAGATGGTGTGTTGGCACTTGGTGGTTGAAGATGTTGAGCTATTGAAGAGAAAGAGAAGGAGATGAAGATGGAGATGCGAGATGATGAGGATGGTGGAAGAAGCAGAGGAGGTTCAGGGTCTGGGTTTTTGGGGGTTTGATTTCTGTCCGAGAGAGGCGAGAGAAAGAGGAGATAAGTGAGGGGGGAAAGGGTTAACGAGGACATGTGTACGACATATGAGGTTGGATAGATTTAGGTTTTATTTTTCCTTTTTTTCTTTTCTTTGGGCTCAACAAACGGCCTTTGGGATTGAATTGGGTAAATTTGGCCCAATTCTTTAATTTCGATATTTTTTTATTGTTTTTCTCGCATTTTTGCCGTAATTACTGAAAACCTACGAAACAAAATAAAATCAAATAAAAATCTTAAAAATACAATTATAACAATCATAAAATAGATGTAAAAGTACCTTAAAAATGGCACATTTTTGGCACGAACACTATGATACTTCTAATTATAGTCGTCTTAACAACTGGAGAAAATACCTCTTGATAGTCAATTCCATACTGCCGTGTAAATCCCGTGATAACTAGCCTTGCCTTGAGCCTCTCTAGTGTGCCATCAGATTTGAGTTTTACGTTATAAACCCACTTGCTGCTTATAGCTTTCCTACCAGGTGGTAATTCAACATACTCCCTTGTATTGTTGATCATAAGTGCATCTATTTCTTTTCTCATAGCCTGCACCCAACAAGGATCTTTAGAGGCTTCTTCATAATTCTTAGGTTCATAATATTGTGTCAAGGTGGCTACCAAACCATGTTGCTCAGGAGGTAGAGCAGCGAAATGAACCATTCCACAAAAGGAGTCTTTCAAATACTTGGGTATTTGATGAGGTCTACTCGATCTCCTGGTTGGTGCTGGCATTGTGGAGTTGTTGGGAGTATTGAGAGCTGGTGGAGAAGAGTAAGTAGAAGTGACAGTAGCATTATCTACATTTATATCCTGGGTAGAATGAGAAGGAGATGAAAGAGAAGAAGAACCAGATTCATGAAGAAAATGGTCTTGTTCTGGTTCTTGGAATACATAAGTTTCAGGCACGAAATCTCTAATGATTGGTAAAGGGATATCTGATGATTTTGGAAGATGTTGGAAAAAAAAAATGGTTTCATGGAATGAAACATCTCTGGAAATAAAAACTTTGTCGGTATGTGAGTCCAGAAGCTTATAAGCTTTCTGACCATAAGGGTATCCAATGAGAACACAAGGATGTGCCGTAGACTATAGTTTATCTATATTCCTTTTCAAAGTAGATGCATAACAGAGACACCCAAAAGCCCTCAAATGATGATAGACTAGCTTAGTATTATACAGAACCTCAAAAGGGGATGAATTGTTCAAAACTGTAGTAGGCATCCTGTTGATTACATATACTACTGTTAGCAAAGCTTCTCCCCAGTATTTTATAGGTAGGTTGGATTGAAACATGAGAGCTCTAGTAATCTGCAAAAGATGTTGGTGCTTTCTCTCTACCATCCCATTTTGTTAGGGTGTATCTACACAAAAAGTGTGCTAAAGGATACCTTTGTTGTTGTAGAAATCCAAAGCTGATATATCTTTAAATTCCACACCATCTGCCAAACTGCTTTTCAACAAAAAGGGCAAAAGATTTTAATAGCGGCAGGGCATTCCTTTTGTAGCCCATTAGATGTATCCATGCTTCTCTGGAGTGATCATCTACTATGGTGAGAAAGTATTCTAACCCATTGTAAGTGTGATGAGGGTAGGCACCCCAAATATCAACATGTAATAGCTCAAAACAGGTTGTAGCTCTTGTATTTCTTAAAGAAAAAGAGTTTTTGTGCATTTTTGCCATGGGGCATATTTGACATACTTCATGATGTCTAAAATTATTACAATCAGACACACCTATGTGCTTTCATTGTTCAAAAGATAGATGACCTAATCTGATATACCAAAGTTCAAAAATGGAAAAGCATGCTGTAACATTTTCAAGTGCCTTGTTGGCTTGCTTTGAATCAATCTTCACACAATTTTCCTTGAACTGACATCTCTAGAAGTCTTTGTTCATACAATACAGCCCTTTGCCTTGCTTACCAAGGACGACTCCCCTCTGCATAGTGTGGCCCTGAAGTAAACATAAATTAGGCATAAATACAATATTTACTGAATATTATCTAGTCAATTTGTTGATTGACAATAAGTTGAATTAAAATTCTGGGATATGTAATACATCCCTTAATTCCAGACCAAAATTAAAAAAACACTAAACCCGTATTTCTGATTGAAGCTTGTTTCCCATTTGGCATAGTGATGTAACATGGATATTGTATGGGTCTCACATTATGTAATAGTGATAGGTTAGGTGTTATATGGTTACTAACTCCACTATCAATAACCCATGTATCATTCTCTATTATAGTTGGGAAGCAAAACCTTTTACCTGCCAAAAATCCAACTGCACCTAGATTCTCAGTGTTGCTCTTCTCTTGAACTGTAGAATGTTTACTGAGTACTTGTAAAAGTTGATTGTATTGTTCTTGGGTAAAAGCAGGTGCTATCCTAGTAGAAGCATATGTCTCTTGTACTGGATAAGGATATGACTCTGGTTGAGATGCAGAATTGTAACTTGCATTAAAAATATTGGGTTCTGCACTTGTAGCAGCTGCAACCATCTTTCTTCCCTTGCAGAATTTGTGGCCTGGTAGATAACCATGAATCTTGTAGCACCACTGAATTGTATGGCCTGTCATCTTATAAAAATCACAGAATAATTATTTCCTTTCTTGATTTCCCAGCTTTTGTTAAACCTTATGATCAGAATTGGGATTGCAATTTGTGTAACTAGGATTGTACCTAGCTTTTTTAGTTGGTGATAGTTTGGATTGGGGTTGTACGGCCTTTGTCGGATAGCCAAAGCTATATGTTCATGGATGTGTGATGCATCCTTCTAATAGAAAGTGTTGAAAGCTGCTAATATATTAGAAATCTGTGACATGTTTTGAAGAGATCTCTGCTTCTCTTCTTGTAAGATCATACTATTATCAATGTTTGGCAGAGGTTTCGTCATTAAAATATTGCCTCTTGCTACTTTGTAATCTCCATTGAGACCAACCAAGAATTGCATTAGCTGTTGATCTTGAATTAGCTTGTTTGCAGCTTTGAAACTTGCACATTCTAATCCATAAGAACAATGTGGAATAGTAATCAAACTATTACAATCATCCCACATTTTCTTTATTTGAGTAAAGTAGTCTGCCACTGATAACTTGCTCTGAGACATTAAACACAAATCCCTTGCAATTCAAAAGATTTTAGTACCATCAAGCTCACCAAATCTTTGCCCAAGCTGAGTCCAAACAACACTTGCAGTTGCCCAAAAAAAAAAAAAAACTCTAACCAATATCCTTAATAACGGCATTAAACAACCAAGAAATTACCATCTTATCATATCTATCCCACTGAGCATATAGTGGAGATGTGATTTCTGGTTTTGTCACAGTCCCAAGCACAAAGCCTAACTTGTTCTTAGCAATTAAAGCTACTTCCATTGCTTTCGTCCAATGTGCATTGATAAAACTCTATTTCAACCATATTTGGGCCCGTATTTGACTTCATTTCTCCTGCATTTTCATGTTCAATCGTGTTAAAAAGGGTCAAATCGGCCTCCTTTAGCATACATTTCACTCATATAGTATCTTTTTGTATTTTCAGGGATTTTGCTTACGGAATGGAAAGATAGACAATATTTAGTAGAAAGGTGCCCGGGGACGACTTTAAAGTCACGAAAACGATCGCTTGGTGTCCCACGAAAGTCCCAGCAATTCAGCACGGAGCCTCCATGCCAACGGGCACGACCGCGCCATGACAGAGCAGCAGGGAGCACCGGCCAGCAAAGTGACACGGCCACCCTCTCCTTTCTCGCCGTCGCGCTTTATGTTCTCGGGGCGTGCGGTTTTTGGGGTTATCTCATTCACTATTTTCTTTCCCTAGAGAGCATGTTAGAGGGGATATTAGAGGTTTTATTTGGAGATTTTATTTTTCATGCATGTGTTGGTGATTTATCGACATTGAAGATTGTTCTACATTGCAGCGAATTAATTCAAACTTCTCTTTCTCCTTTTTATTGTTATTTTAGGTTTTTGAATTGAATCATGTTTGGTGAAACTGGATTTATGATTGTTGATTGTGTGACAAGGCGTGGCTAATTCCCCAACTTGATTTGGAATTGAAGCCGATTATGTTTAGTTGAATAAAAATCTAGCCCCAACCCCTTACTTTCCTCACACTTGCATTCATGATTTCTACTATGCACACTACATGCTCGTGAGAGGGCATTCATCTTTTATTATTTGGGTTTGGGGGAGCGTCGAAAGACAAAACCTTTACCTAGCCTAGCTTAGTAGACAATTAGGATTTTAATATGAAAATAATTAAGGTTGTAATTGAGATTCAAGATTGTAGATCTTGTATTCCTGTGGCTTTAGTTCTATGAAAATAGGTAACTACAGTTCTAGGACTAGCCTTCGACCCTTGAGAGAGGGAGGAGATGGGCTTAACTGGCAATTTATCTACTCATGACGCATGCTTGGGATTGTTTGACGACGTTAGTAATTGGTTCAGCTAATATAATTATGCTGTTGATTCCAACCTAAGTACTTTAATATCCTGCTTTCTTATTCGATTCCTAGTTGTTATCGTTCCCATAGTTAGTCCTAAACTCACAACTTGATTTGTCTAGATTGAGTGTCCAAGCTAGTTTTGGTACTCAAAAGCAAGTTCCCTATGGACACAACCTCTACTCACTGGTTGCTAGCTACAACTACACTACGCGCTTGCGGTAACACATTTTAGGACTAATGAATTTTTGGCGCCGCTGCTGGGGAGCTTGTTCATTCTGATATTGGAACTGATTAGGATACTCTAGACTAGACCTTTATTTTCCCTTTTTGTAGTTTACCCCTTCCTTTCTTTTTGCTTGATTCTTTTTACGCTGGGTATAGTGTTGCTTTTGTATGCACAAGAGGAGCTAAGGAAATCAAAACCTTGTCTCACTCAACCCTAAGATAGAAGCAACTGCACGCCGGCGTCGCAGAGAAGCAAGAAGAAAGAAAAGGGCCAAAGTAGAGATGGTTGGATAAGATCAGAGGATATTATGCGACTACGTCCTGTCACAAGCATCGGGTATCACATCATCGATTGTGAACCCGACGGTCGAAACTAACAACTTCGAACTCAGTCCTGTAGTTATCACCTTCGTGGAGCGGGACCAGTTCGGCGGACACCCCTCGGATAACCCTAACGTGTACCTTCGCAAATTCCTTACGAAGTTTGATGCCATCAAGCTCAATGAGGTGTCCATCGACGTGATTCGACTGAGGCTCTTCCCATTCTCACTGAGGGATAGGGCCAGTGACTAGCTGCAGAACGAGGAGCCTCACTCATTCACCACCTGGGAGGCTCTCTCAAAGACTTTCTTTAGCAAATACTTCCCACCTGGAAAGACTGCCAAGTTGAGGACGGATATTACATCCTTCACCCAGCAGGATGGAGAGTCCCTATACGAGGTCTGGGAGAGGTTTAAAGATCTTTAGTGGCAATGCCCCCACCATGGAGTTCCTGACTGGCTCTTAATCCAAACATTCTACAATGGGTTGGAGCGGTCAGTGAAAATAGCAGTAGATGCTATAGCAGGGGGCGCTCTAATGGGGGCGTCTATTGATGCAACAAAGGCCTTATTGGTTCAAACAACTACCACTGGTCGAGTGAGAGAGCCACCCCTAAGAGGAGCGGTGGCAGACATGAGGTGGACGCTGTAATGCTCTTGGCCAGCAGAATTGACACCTTAGCACAGCGACTTGATAGGGTGGCTGCCTCACCAGGTACTTCCGCGGGGCCATCCATGGGGGCCTCTGTTTATTGCGAGACCTATGGTGTACAGGGTCATATTACCGTTGAGTGTTACAATGCTCCTTCTACCATTGAACACATCAACGCCTTTCATAATTTCAACCCTTCACCACAAAATAACCCCCACTCCACTAGTTATGGCCAGGGTTGGAAGAGTTACCCAAACCCCTTTTACAAAAACCCCAACTCTCACCGCCAGAGTTCTCCACAACCACCTGGTTTTCACAACAGAGCTCTCTATAATCTATCCCCTCCAACTCCTGAACCCAAGTCCCACCTACAGGGTCTCATGGAGCGCTTCATAGCGAGTCACACCAAGACTAATGAAAGTCTTAGTAAATTGATCAATTTATTGACCTCCAGACTCAATGCCATGGCCGCCCATCAGAAGACAATGGATGCCCAAATCATTCAAATCGCTCAACAGGTGAGCCACCTATCACGGCCTCAGGGGCATCTCCCAAGCCAGCCCGAGACTAACCCCTGAGGTCACATCAATGCCATTTCCGCGATGGGAGAGGGGTTAGAGGAGAGCCCGGTGATGGTTATCCAGGAGGTAGTTCCAGTTCCTCATTCTGAAGGAACAAAAGGAACGAAGAGAGAAAAGAACCCGAGCTCTACTAGGGAGACTAGCTATCCACTCCCAGCTCGCCCCTACCAGCCACTAGTGCCTTTCCCTCAGAGGCTCGCATGGACCAAGCTATCCCAGCTTGAACCCAGATTTGTGCAATTCTTGGATACCCTGCACCGAATCTATGTTAGTAATCCCTTCTTGAATGCTCTCAAGGAAGCACCTGCCCATCTAAAATTTTTGAGAGAGCTCATGGCTAAGAAGGGAGAACCTGCGGAAGCTTCAGTTGCCCTCATTGGTGGATCTTGCAGCGCGCTCTTACAAGGGCGGTCGCCATCCAAGCTGTAGGATCCTGGTAGCTTTCTATCCCATGCTACATTAGGGATATAAAAATTAAGAAAGCTCTCTGTGATCTGGGTGTTAGCGTGAGCCTCATGCTTCTCCCTTTCTGCTAGAAGCTACACCTATTGGACCTCACGCTCACCGACATCTCTATTCAACTAGCAGATTGCTCCACCAGACAACCTGTAGGCATTCCAGAGGATGTTCCAGTCCAAGTGCGTAAGTTCCTCATTTCGTGTAACTTCGTCGTCCTTGACACGACTGAAGACCTCCCAATCCCCCTTATCTTAGGTCGTCCATTTCTTGCGACTGCTGGGGAGGTGTTTGATGTGCCAACCGACACCATGTCTTTCACACTGTGTGGGAAAAGGTCGATTTTTGTTTCCCATCGCCCACACCTCTTCCTATCCCCGATGTCCAGTTCGCCCCTACAGTTCCTCTTCTTTACAGTCCTCCCCCGACTATGTCCAGAATCGAGCTGAGTGATTAGGACGGAGGACCCCATTGAGGACGACAGTCTACCCCTCCATTAACTACTCCTAATTTTAGAGGGCCTACTCGAGAGGACGACACTTCTTGGGAAGCGCCAATGACTAATTACTGCCCTGGAGAGGTGTTGGCCGCACCACCGCTCCACATTTCCATCACCTCACCTCTCCCCGTCCTGCCGTCATCTCCTTCCTGAGGTAAGGGTCGAGTTTAGGACCTAAAACAAGCGCTTCTTGGGAGGCAACCCAAGGCATTTATTATCTCAAAAAAAGTGTGTCACCCCACCCCTATACCTCCCATTTTCACCATTCGATCCCTGAGTTTAGCCTTTCCCTTGCTCTTTTTTTGTGTCATTTTCATTAAGGACAATGAAAATCTCAAGCGTGGGAGAGTGAGCTTGTCGCTTTTTGGGTGAAACTGTGGATCTTAGGACTGGGTCGGGTAGCATCACTTGCATTCGCATCATATAGATAGAACTTCATATAGTTTCACTAGGTTGTTTTTACATTTTGCGTTTATTAGAGCATATAGTTTAGAGCATATAGGTTAGATTTTGCATCTCAGAAAGGAGAAATGATCGCGTGGGGATACTCATAAACTTTCCAGGTACTACTTCTTACCTTTCTCTTCGTTTCCCCTTATATCCTTTACCACTTTCTTAGTTAAATTTATTGCTTTTGAATAAATGTGTATGAAAACCCCTCTTATGAAGAGAATATAAGGGGTGATGATTAATTGATCAGGTTGGTATATGTGTTAAAGTGTGGCCTGTTATTATGTGAATTTTTGTGAAATTGTATTTTAACATTGCCATCCGTAGTTTCCCTTCCCTATGTTGTATGTCATATTACCTTTGAGATTCATGTGATTTGGCTTGATTGACCTTGATAAGTGGGACATATCTTGGAGCAAGTTGTTTAACTGTGGTAGACTTACCTGTGAGACTTTGAACCTAATGACTATTCATTGCATATAGTCCTATACTTCCTTTCATGTGTGACTCATTCAGGATTCCATCTCTAGAACCTGGTCTTGTTCTCTTTGAAATCGCATTTGGCATGTGCATGTATTAATATGATTGAGGGAATTTTTGTTCCATTTAGCCACATGAGCCAAAAAGCCACCAATTAATATGTACTATCCTCTTTGCTAGCTCATTGTGCTTTTCCCCTTCTCTTTGTTGTTGTACGCTATACACTACCCACTTGTCCTATCGATATGTCATATATCCTTGTCAAGGTCTAGTGGAGCAATACTTCCATGTTGAGTTGGGTTTGCTTTAGAGGTTGGTTCACCTTGGGTGCTTATTTAGTGGTTTGCTAAGGAGGAATTATGCCTTAAGTTGTGGATCCCATGCCATTTACATGTACCTTGCTTCTGCTTCTCAAAAGGAAAGAAATAAAAGAAAAAAATAAGAAAAGAAATGAAAGAAGTAGAAAAGTTGTGAATAAAGTGATTGGCATGAGGGTGAGGTGATAAGATTGTTCAATTCCTCCATTGAGGTTTTTGTGGGGTTTGTTGCTCAATTTTCAATTGAGTTGTGAAGTCAATGTTCCGACATTAGTTGTGGAAGTATTTTTTGCTTCCTAATCTTTTGACTATTAGCTCCACTTTTCCTAACTTTATTCCACTTCTTACCCTTTACCTTTGGTCCCATGACATCCTTTTTACAAGTCCTCATGGTTGGCATATTGCATTTTGCATCAAGTGGTGAAGAATTGAGAACTCTACCAAGCTTTTGGCAGCTTGCTTGATTAGATCAGGTATCGAGTGCACCTTATTGCATATTCTAAATACATTGAGGGGAGTGTTTCACTTTATCCTAAATTGAGGGTCTACCAGTCCTGCTTACTCACCACTCATCGAGGAAGGTCTTGTCTTATTATGTGCTTCGACACTAGGGCATTTGATGTGTTGCATTTGGGTATGGGGCTTCATGAAAGGAAGTGTGTGTGTGTTACATTTAAATTGTTTCATACCTTGACTTGACCACCTTTAATGCATAGTTTATCTTAGTTTGTTAATCGCTCATATCTTGCCCGAGGATTAGCGTGGCTAGAGGTTTATTTCCCTTTTTGGTGTTTCATGAGCTAGTCTTGCTTGGGGACAAGCAAGAGATAAGTATGGGGGAGCGATAAACCTCTATTTTGACCATATTTTAGGCCCTATTTGACTTCATTTCTCTTGTGTTTTCATGTTTCATCGTCTTAAGAAAGGGTCAAATTGGCCTCCTTTAGCATACATTTCACTCATATAGCATCTTTTTGTATTTTTAGGGACTTTGCCGAAGAAACGGAAAGACAGACAATATTTAGAAGAAAGGAGTGCCAGGGGGCGACTTTAAGGTCACAAACACAATCGCTCGGCGTCGCAAGGAAGTCCCAGCAATTCGGCACCGGGCCCCCAGCCGGCACGACCGTGCCATGACAGAGCAGCACGGAGCACTTGCTAGCAAGGTGGCATGGCCACCCTATGCTGGGTGGCACGACCATGCCACCTCAGCCAGGGTGGCACGGCCACACCGTGCTACTGTGCATGCCCGTGTCGCCCTCTCCTTTTCTCGCCATCGCGCTTTATGTTCTCGGGGGGTGCAGTTTTGGTGTTATCTCATTCATTATTTTCTTTCCCTAAAGAGCATGTTAGAGGGGATATTAGAGGTTTTATTTAGAGATTTTATCTTTCATGCTTGTGTTGGCGATTCATCGACATTAAAGATTGTTCTACATTGCCAAAATTCAAGTTTGTCTCCTTGCTTCTCTTTCTCCTTTTTGCTGTTATTTTAGGTTTTTCAATTGAATCATGTTTGGTGAAATTGGATTTATTATTGTTGCTTGCGTCACTATGCGTGGCTAATTTACCAACTTGGATTGGGATTGAAGCCGATTATGTTTAGTTGAATCAAAATCTAGCCACAACCCCCTACTTTCCTCACACTTGCATTCATGATTTCTACTATGCACACCACATGCTTGATGAAATGCCTGAGAGGGCATTCATCTTTTATTATTCGAGTTTAGAGGAGCGTTGAAAAACGGGACCTTCACCTAACGTGGCTTAGTAGACAATTAGGATTTTAATATGAAAATAATTAAGGTTCTAATTGAGATTCGAGATTGTAGATCTTGTATTCCTGTGGCTTTAGTTCTATGAAAATAGGTAATTACAGTTCTAGGATTAGTCTTCGACCCTTGAGAGAGGAAGGAGATGGGCTTAAGTGGCAATTTATCTACTCATGATGCATGCTTGGGATTGTTTGACGGGATTAGTAATTGGTACAGCTAACACAATCATGCTGTTGATTCCAACCTAAGTGTTTTATTACGTTGCTTTCTTATTCGATTCCTAGTTGTTATCGTTCCTATAGTTTAGTCCTAAACTCACAACTTAATTTGTTTAGATTGAGTGTCTATGTTAGTTTTGGGACTCGAAAGCAAGTTCTCTATGGACACAACCCATACTAGCCGGTTGCTAGGTACAGCTACATTGTGCGCTTGCGGGAACACATTTAAGACTAACATGCATAGCTTTCACCATTCATCAACTCACTAACACATTGCTTGGATTATTAGAAGGATTTAGGAACAGAACATGTGAAGGATTGAGAATATCGATTTCGGCCATATTTCACTCAAAAGTTCAACCAAGAACTTAATTCTCCGATTTATAAATTCTTAGGGAAAGACGAAGAATGATTCTAGTCAAATTAACAGATTTTACCTGAAGAATCGAAGAGAACAATGAATGAAAAACGAATCAGGAATGCTATTGCTCTGACACCATGTTGATCGTAGATGTTGAATTCAGAATCACAAGAGAGAGAAGTAGTGGAAGCCATTGAAGGCATTCTTTCTTGTTACAGAGGGAAAATAGGTTGTTACGGAATGAATGGGATTAGTTAGTAGCTATAAAAGGAATGGCCTTATATAGCTAAATATCTGGGTAGTTAGTTACAACTTCTGTCCATGTTAGCTTCAGTTACTTACACTTGTACATGTTAGCCTTGGTTTGACTGCTTGACTTTCTTCTTCTACTGTATATAGCTCATCAATGGACAAGACATTTAACAGTTGACACCTACACCAAATACAAGCTAAAATATAGCTTGGTCTCCAGGTTCGAAGGAGTATGTTTTATGCTCCAGTATTGGGAAGCTGATCAAGTGTCAAGACGTCCAAGGAAAACACATAGGCTAAAAAAACAATCTCACAAAACTATAGTCGAATTTTGACGGAAAGTTGATTCATCATAAATTTTGAAGGAAAAGTAAGGATTTTGATAGTGTGCTAGTTATGCGGATCTTAATGTATTTTTGGATAGACTGTTTTGACAAAAAGTTGATCCGTCAGAAATTTTGACGGAAATTTTAAAGGAAAAGTAAAGATTTTGACGGTTTGTCAGTTATGCAGATCGCGATGTAATTTTTGACAAACTGTTTTGACGAAAAGTCCGTCAAAATTAGGATGTATTGTTGAACATACTGACTGGATTGTGATAGGCTCATCGCAATACTAACAGATTCTCTATGGAATTGTGATGAGACCCATCACAGTTCTAAAAATGTGAATGCTTGAATATAACGTTTCCAAAAATCCTAAGTGGACAGAAGCTATGACCATGGAATTTAATACTTTACTTGCAAATGCTACTTGGGATTTGGTGCCATCCCAACTAGGACAAAATTTAATGGGTTGTAAGTGGGTTTACAGGGTCAAGTTTATTTATGATGGGTCAGTGGAAAGATACAAGGCTCGGTTGGTTGCTTTTGACAATCACCAACAGACTGGCATTGACTACTATGAGACATTCAATTATGTTGTCAAAACCCCAGTATTCGTCTTATGTTATCTCTTACTCTTACTTTTATATGGCTTATTCCACAACTAGATGTTAAAATGTTTTTCTTCATGTTGACCTTACTGAAGAGGTTTACATGGAACAACCTTTTGGGTTTGTTCTCCCCAATTACCCTACTCGTGTCTGCAAGTTTAAAAGGGTCATATAGGTCTGAAACAAGCTCCTCGTGCTTGGTTTCATAAGTTTAACAGTTTTTTTTCTGTCTCATGGTTTTGTTTGTAGCTAGGCTAGCGCATCCATGTTTGTTTATAGCTATGGAACTAATACTATTATATTGCTTCTATATGTGGATGACATTATTCTCACCAGTAGTTCCTCTTCTCTCCTTCATAATTTTATTTCTTTGCTCTCTCATCAGTTTCCAATGGACTTGGGTGACCTGCACTATTTTTTGGGTGTTCAGGTCGTACACAACTCTGCTGGACTTAGCAAAAATATGTTCAGTATTTTCTTCGTTGTTTTCATATGCACACTACTAAACATGTTCGTACCACTTCTCTTTCTAGAACCTCTTTGACTCTAACGGATGGAGCGAGATTCGCAGATCCCTCTGAGTACTGAAGTATGGTAAGTGCATTACAATGTTTGACTATGATGAGACCTGATACTGCCTTTGCTGTTCATGTAGTTTCCCAGTTTACGTATGCGCGCCGTACTACTCACATGCATGTTGCTAAGCGCATTTTTAGGTACTTGCAGGGTGCGTCATCTTATGGCCTCCAGCTTCGCTCCACCATAGCCAATGCAGTATTTTTTTTTTTTTATCCTAATCTTATCTCTTAGCGCTCCCATAAGCAACCCACTGTCTCTGAATCCTTTACTGAAGCTGAATATTGAGTTGTAGCCTACACTGTAGCTGAGATCATTCGTTTACGGAAGCTATTGTGTGACCATGGCATTCATTTATCAGCTCCAACCAAGGTTTACTGTGACGACGTCAATGCTTTCTACATGGTTGTTAGTCATGTTCAACATGACTGTATTTGCATCAAATACATTGCAGTAGATTATCATTTTGCTCACGGACGTGTTGCTCACGGGGATCTTGTTATTAGATATATTACTAGTAAGCCCTAGCTAGCTGACATTTTTGCTAAGGAGTTGTCTTCTAAGTTGTTTACTTTCTTCAGGGGCAATTTGTCCATGAGATCCTTCGAATAGATTGAGGGGATGTAATAATGTATAACAGACAAATATGTATTTTTTCTAATTTTGCCCTGATTATCATATATAGAGTGTCAGGCTCCCCAGTTGAGGGTAGAGCCTCATAATTATTCTCATAGTAGTCTATATTTTGTGACCATATATTTTAAAATTTTCCCAAGGTCGTTCATTTATTTTCATAATGTTCCCTACTAGATTAACTATAACTAGTAAAGATGATATTGGATCCTAACCCGGTAAAATTATGGCAGTGCTCTGCAACTATTCCGCATACTGTCAGTTGACATTTCTTTTCTTGTAGCCATAGTGTTTATGAGGGAGCACAACTACAGTCGGACAAAATTAGTTGATCATAAATTCCGTGTTTTTCCTTCCAACATTATAATATTGATGTGTTTTTAGTAGGAAAAAGGATATGCTTTGCTTGCTGTCGGGAAAAAAAAAGGAGAGATTCTTTACTTATTGCATTTTTTTGTCTCTATTGTTACAATTGAAGTTGATATATACTTTGGTAATTTGAAATATCGGTTCATTCAACTTCTTGTTTTCCTAGGATTTATGTTAGCTGGTTTGCTTAAATACTAAAATCCGAAGTGAACAACTTTAAAGCTTAAGATGAAGCTGTTTATGTCGTAAATTAAAAAAAGGGTAAATTTTCATTCCTTCTCCAACTGTACCGTACGTCAAGAATCCAACAGGGGGTGCTTGAGTTGAGGAGTCCAAGTAACCCATCTATGAAATCTATCATTTGCTTGATGCTAGACCTAATCAATGGGCAGGGTTTCGCCCGATCTGTCCGATCCAACCCTAAAAATTGAGGGTTAGGACTTTTTCCTTTTTTTTGGCCTCCGATCCTCCGTGAACTCAAATTGAGGGTACCCGACTATCATGAGATTTAGGCTCGGGCCGAGATTATGATCATCTGACCTAATTTGTTGACCCTCATTTTAAAAAAAATTAAATTTAAAATCAAAACAGAAGATTTTTACTTTTCATTTGTTTTAAACCTTTTGGCGTTATACTTTCTCGCTTCCTTTTAACCTCCTACTTATTCGTTCTCCGAAGTCTCATTGGTCTTAACCGTCTCTGGTGTTCCAAATATTTGATTTTGTAAACTAATAGTTGTGGAAACTAAATTACACATTAAAATACTTGTAGTTACGATACTCTTCAATGGAACGTTCAATGATTGCTTGACCTGTAGTTTAGGAGGATATTTATTTTTGAGCTTTAAGGTAAAGATGAAACTTAACCAAAAAAAAATCCCATTTTCTATATAAGGAAGGCTTGAGAGTCAGGTTGCACCCCATAGCTTGATATATCCATAGGCTCAGGGTCAGGGTTAAGGGTGTGTCGACCCGTATGAGAGTCAGATGGAGTTAGGGTTAGGAAAACCCTATTTGTCGACTCTCATGATATAACCCTCAACCCGTCATGTCCCTCAATTTGATTAGGTCCACTTGATACTATTACTTGTAATTTAGAAGGTAAATACGAGAAAATTGCTTCTATATACGGAAAAGATTTTCTTTTTTTTTGGGGACAAAGAAAAGGGAAGAATTCCATTAAATCATTAGCCATATGACATCTACAAGGCATATCCAACACAAACAAATATAAACTCTAATGTCAAAATACAATCTTCATCGCCCCAAAAAAAACCTAACTATTATTTACATTAATCGCTTGTCTTTCCACAACCATTGTTTCATTATAAAACCTAGAGAAGTGACCCACATATTTGGTGTAATGTCTTGCTCGAAATAGATCTGTTGATCTGGAGCAATTTGATGAGGGAAGATATTCTTCTGACAAAAGAGATCCCATTTGAAGTGTTGAAACGTCATTGAAGAGTCACTCCATCTTTTTACCACAAATCATCCTTTGAAAAACATATAAAAAGGCTACACGAAAACAAATGACACTAACCATTTAAAAAATTCTTAGAAAGATTGACTATCCTTAGAATACTTGAATGGAAAAGTAGTTTTATCAATAACTTTTTTATATGTTGTGTTTCCATGGATAGATAACGACCAATGAGAGACGAAAGAGACCTGGAGTGTACAACTATATTTCATTTTCCTTTCTACAAAATGTGGAAACTCGTCTTACTTTCTTCATTTCGTTTTCCTTTCCAACTTAATTTGATTTCCAAAACATATACATAGGAAAACTTTTATTTTCTGTTCAATTCCTTGGTTTTTCTCCCATCATTTTCTTCCGTCCAACTGCACTGTGACTTCTGAGACTTTTCCTACAAAACTCAGCCTGATCTTACAGAAAGATTGGAGGATATGAAAGTCACGTCATGAAGTCGACATAAAAACCCAAAAAAAGAAAAAGAAAAAGAAAAAGAAAAAGGATTTCGATGACTCATCCTCCTCATGTGGATACTTGTATAATTTCTTTCCATGGTCCCCCCCCGCGCCAAAAAAAAAAGAAAAAAAATTGTGTCTGGTTTGCAACGATCAAAGGCTTAGTATGAATGTGACGAAATTTCCAAATCACCTGATAGCTTTGAGCAATGCAGGACATCTTCACAAATCTCTCATTATTGATTCCATGAAATTAATATGAACATTGCATGATATTTCTGCTGGACTTTCATAGCGCTTCGGCCATGTATCTCTCTCCTTCTGTCAGAAAGGACTATAGAAAAACATTTGTAAAAGCTTTTTCGCTGCAAGGTTAGTAACTATGAACCTTGATTTTGACATAAAAGAGTGTAAATGCAAAATCAAGTGCCATAAGCTAGACAAATGTGTTAAGCTAACAACATATTTTACGAATATGTTTTGATGAAAGATAAAAAGGAGTTGGTTCGTTGGTATGTTTATTATATTATAATTGGAACTACCTTAGAATTAGTATTGTTTAAATGTGTTAAGTTTTTAAAGACAAAAATGAGTTTGGTTTACTGGTATATTTATTATATTATAATTGGATTTACCTTCGAATTACTATTGTTTAAATGTTCTATGTTTTTAAAATGGATATTGACATGTTAGTATTGTTTAGAAGATAAATATGAGAAAACTACTTCTATATATGGAAACTATCATGAGATTTGGGTTCGGGTCTAGAATTTGATCATCTGACCCGACTTCTTGACCATCATTTTAGAAAAATTAAATTGAAAATCAAAGCAGAAGACTTTTGCATTTCATGTGTGCCAAACCTTTTGACTTTCTATTTTTTTGCCTCCTCTTAGCCTCCCATTTACTCCTTCTCTCCAAGTCTCACTGGTCTTAACCGTCTTATGCTCTCTTTGATGTTGGAAATATTTCGAGTTGTAAACTAATCATTGTAGAGACTAAATTATGCAATAGAATGTTTATAGTTATGATACTTTTCATTTTAGTATTTTATTATTGCTTGACCATTGGTTTAGGTGGATATTTAGTTTTGAACTTTAAGGATATCATTTTCTAAATAAGGAAGGCTTGAGAGTTGGATCTAACCTGATGACTCGATAGTACCCACAGGGTCAAGGCCAGAGTCGAGGGTATATTGACCCCTGTGAGAGTCGAATAGAGTTAGGGTCAAGAAAACCTTGTCTATAGACTCTCACAAACTGACCCTCAACCGACCATGTCCCTTAATTTGATCAGGTCTACTTGATACTATTACGAATAGTTTAGAAGGTAAATATGAAGAAACTACTTCTATATACGGAAACTTTTTTTTTTTTGGGGGCTGAGAGAAGGGAAGAATTCCATTAAATAATTGATCATACGACATTTACAAGGCATATCAAACACAAACAAATATAAACTCTAACGTCCAAATACAATCTCCATCCCAAAAAAAAAAAACTTTCTTGTACATTGATCGCTCGTCTGCTCACACCATTGGTTCATTATACAACTTGAAAAAGAATTCCACAGTTCTGGTGTAACATCTTGCTCGAAATAGATATGTTGATCCGATGCAGTTTTCTTGAAGAAGATATTCTTCTGACCAAATAGATCTCATTTGAAGTAATGAAAGTCATTGAACAGTTGGTTCATCTTTATACCACAAATTATCCTTTAAAAACCATATGAAAAGACCGCACGAAAACAAACAACACCAACTATTCAAAAAAACTCTCTCAATTAGAGAGATACACTACTCTCAAGATGGGAGAGACTGCTAATACGAAACGTAAAATACTTGAACAAAAAAGAATTCTTATTAATAACATTTTCATATGTTGTGTTCGCATGGATAGAGAATTACTAATGAGAAACGAAAGAGAACTGGAGTGTGCAATTATATTTCATGCCCGCTTCTCTG
>NCQV01018186.1:13651-24799 GCA_002740545.1 Lophocereus schottii | reverse complement strand
TTAGATTCATGTCAAATAATTGATTGATTTAGTGATTTACTCATGATTCATGAATTAAAAAATAAAAATTTTTACCCAATTATCTTCTTGGTTAAAAATTTAAAGTTAGACTAATTTTGTTTGTTATTGCTTGCTTGTTTATGTTTAATTTACTAATTTTTATTGAATTTGTGTTGAATAAGTGTATTGATTATTGTTTGTTTATTGGTGAATTTAATGATTTACTAAAAACCATGAACCTAAGTAGAAACTTGATTGTGTTTTTCGGTTTGAAATGCAGAAATTTTTCAACAAGATAACTAAACGATCTATTGGTTCAAGCTCTGCATCACAAAACTCACCACTGATCTAAGAAAGTGGCAAAGAAAGTACTCCACCACCGCCTAGCAATGAACAACCAACAAGTACTAATCCATCTTCTTCTAAGAGGACTCTAGTCGATATCAATGCTCTTCCATCTGATCCGGCCAATAGGAAACTAATTTCAAGCTATCATCCGAATGATCGTGATGAGGTAAGAAGAGCATATTTACAAAAAGGTCCTTACCAACCCCAAAATCATGCATTTCCTCAAACTAAAATATCTAAGTATATGCGCTATTTTAATGAATCATGGTTTACGGCATATCCTAATTGGTTAGAATATAGTATAAAAGAAGATGTGGCATTTTATTTGTGTTGCTATTTGCTCCAAAATGAGAAGTTGGGTCATGGTGGAGGGGATGTATTTACAAGTAAAGGCTTTAGAAATTGGAATAAGAGGAAATCATTTGATATGCATGTTGGTGAAGTAAATAGTGTGCACAATCAATGTGTTATAAAGTATGAAGATCTTATGCTGCAAAAGCAATCCATGCAAACTGCCTTAGACAAACAGTCTAAGGAGGTTAAATCTGATTATCGGGTCCATTTAAATGCTTCAGTGGAAGTAGCACGACAACTTCTGAATGGAGCATTGCCTTTTCAAGGTCATGATGAAAGTGAGTCTTCAACAAGGAAAGGTTATTTTTTGAATTTCCTAGAATGGCATGTCCAAAGTAATGAAAATTTTGGAAGTATTTTCAAAAAGGCTCCATTAAATCATAAATTGACTTCTCCTGATATCCAAAAAGACATTACTCATTCTAGTGCAAAAGAAACAATTGGAAAGATTCTTGAAGAACTTGGAGATGAATATTTTGCTATATTAGTTGATGAATCTCATGATGTATCCTGTAAACAACAAATGGCTGTTATCTTGCGATATGTTGATAGAAAGGGTTTTGTCATGGAGCGTCTGCTTGGTCTTGTTCATGTCACCGATACTTCTTCTTTGTCACTAAAGGAAAATATTCATTCTTTGTTATCTCAATATTCCTTGAGCCCATCTCGGATAAGAGGACAAGGGTATGACGGGGCTAGTAATATACGTGCGCATATCAATGGGCTTAGAGCTTTGATTATGCAAGATTGTCTATCGGCACATTACATTCATTGTTTTGCTCATCAGCTTCAATTAACTCTTGTTGCAGTTGCAAATCATCATGATGATGTTGAATGGTTCCTTGGGTGGGTCGGTGTTACATTGAATGTGATTGGTGGTTCTTATAAACGTAGAGATGAGTTTCGTGAAAAACAAATAGAAGCAGTTGAAGAAGCATTACGTCTAGGTGAATTACAAATTGGATGGGGTTTAAACCAAGAACTTGGACTTGGAAGACCCGGGGACACTCGTTGGGGCTCTCATTATAAAACGTTTACAAATATAATTATCATGTTTGCTCCAATCGTTGATGTGCTTGATGGTATAGCAACCCATAGAAATCATTCACCTGATAGAGTCTCGGCGCAAGGTGCTTTAGATGCCTTACAGACGTTTGAGCTTGCTTTCTTGTTACATTTGATTAAATTGGTATTGGGTATTATAAATGTATTAAGTCAGGCTTTATAAAGAAGAGACCAAGATATTTTTAATGCTATATCTCTCCTTACTACTGCTAAGAGACAGCTACAAATAACAAGGGATCAAGGATGAGATGATTTACTTGTTGAAGTTTCTTCATTTTGTGTGAAATATGATATTGAAATTCCAAACATGGATGACTTACATGTTATTTGAGGAAAATCTAAGCGTAGAGTTTCCAAGGTGACAAATGAGCATTACTATCGCGTTGATGTGTTCTACACAATTTAATAATCGTTTTTCTGAGACAGCCACTAATTTGCTTCTTGGGGTGGCTTGTTTGAATCCTAGTGACTTATTCTCTAACTTTCATAAGAAGAAGATACTAAGAATGGCTCAGTTATATCCAGATGATTTTGATGACTTTGCCATTGAGCCACTTGCATGTGAACTTGATACTTTCATTGATAATGTAACTGATGATGTGAGGTTGTCCAACATTTCGAGAATTACTGAGCTTTCCAGGAAGTCGGTTCAAACAAAAAAGCATTTGAGCTTTCCCCACCTATATCAACTTTTGAAGCTGGCATTGATTTTACTGGTTTTAACGGCAGCTGCTGAAAGAGTATTCTCTGCGATGAAGTTCATCAAGACCAAATTGCGCAACAAAATATCAGATGAATTTTTAAATGATACTGTTGTTACTTATTTTGAGATTAATCTTTTTAAAAGTTTGTCGAACGACCATATTATGCTTTACTTTCAAAGCATGAGATCTCATCAAGAACAACTTTTTTAAATGTATTAGTTGCGCATTTCATTTTTAGAACTATTAAAGTTTATATTATATGTATTATTAATCTCGACACCCCTTACTTTGAATCCTGACTTCACTCCTGCGTAGAGGACAATGCTAACAACCAGTGTTACACATCAGCATTTTGTGTTTCCCATACAATGCATTATAGAGGTAAGACAAATGCACAATGGCATTAAAAAATATATGTAGTCTCTCTACCCATATTTATGCTTACACTCTGCTTAGCACTTATGTTTTCTAGTGAGCTACTAGGGCCAATCCCAGAACTTAGATAATAATCTGTAATGCCCTGAATTTCTAATTAATTTTATTTCTAATATTTTACATCAGTAATGAGTGGTATATGATCATATTTATTAAAGGGAAATACACGAAAAAATGTACAGGTTAGCTAATCAAACATGACAAGTGGAACCCTTATTACAAAATGATCACAACCCAACATGCTAATTAAACAATTTGGCTATAATAAATGATTTTACAGCCTAGTACCAAATCCCCTCCCCATGCAACACTTTAGTACCATAAAACAAAGCATTTTTGAATGGTGAGATGGAGCTAAAACATTCGTAACCCTATAGTCAAACACAAATTTAAACTCATTTCAAACATTTTGTGGTAGGCGAAGGAATATTAAAACTATTTGAAATAAGCAAATTTCCAACCATTTCAAGATTTTTAAAACTGTTTTTTTTTTCATTATTCAAGACTATCAATAGTGTTCATTTATTGGCAAGTGACCCACCAGAAGGTCTCATAGCCTTCCAGAGGACTCCTTCATAGGATACTAGATCTATAACACCCATAACCAGGCATATACCCATCTTTTAGGGCATGTACTTGAGTAACCACATTAACTAATATTTCTATGGAACTTGGTTGTCATTGCCTTGCAATTCGCCTTGAAGTTTAACTTTAACGTTTAGTGCTCTGCGGTGATGTCCTATTAGCTTTCACCAAATCAGACCATCACAACCAGGTTTTGAATAATTTCAATAAACCACCTTAAATCATTATCCATAGAATATACATCTCAATCCCAAAATAGTATCTTAAAATTCAATTCATAATAGAATTGCATAGTAGTTTGGGTTCAACACATAAAGTTACCTTTGGGATACAATTTTCATATAAACAATTTTAAGACCCTAGACAAATTTAAAAGGAATCCAAGTGTTGCTAACGCATAGACTTTTGATGTTAATAACTTCAACGGCTTAACATGAGCTCCGTTTGATGTTGATGGGCCTAAATGATAAAAGTGATAAATTACTATTTGGGTCTTACTTAAGAGTATTCTCATAACCCCAATAACCTGAGAACAAACTCCCAAAGTTACACTGGTAAGCCCAAAATTCATTTTTATAGAACATAATATAATGTTACTAATTGTTTAGCCTTTAAATGAATAAGGAAAATGTTCAGTTTTAGGTCAATTTTTCAGTCCTAAATTTTAAGAGACCATGACTTAACCTTCCAATACCAGATCACAATAAATGCGAACACATTGGAAAAAAGGTCATGTGGACTATCAAGTTTAATTTCACATCAATAGTTGATAACAACAATAAGTGCTCCAAAAATCCAAGTTTTTACAACCCATCAAAATTGAGCCACATGCGTGCATTTCTAGAATAAAATCCATATCTCTCTTGCACTAAGTTCAAGTTTAATGATTCGCAGTTTCTAATACATTATACTCATAAATCTATTCTCCTAAACGTTTTGTGATTTTGGGCAAGAATATAACCGCAGATGAATTTTAAAAGTAATATTAGTGCAAGTTAACTTTGGTCACACTATTACATACATCAATGAACATACCCCTCAGCCACAATCCATAACAATAACCTTTGACCACACATGATCAACATTTCCTATGATTAACATCCTATAAGTTCTAACCAAGCCCTTTAAATGAGATTAACAAGAGATCAATGGAGTTTATACCTTAGAGATTGAGATAATGATCAAAAGAGATGATTTTCTTCTTCAAGCAATCTAAAATTTAAAACTTTAATTCATAAAAACATATTAGAAGTTTAATTCAGAGCTAGAAGATTAAATCTACGCCAATACTTAGAAATTTTGGGCTTGGAAGAAAAAAGAGCCCTAGCCATGCATATTCTCACCAAAAGGAGAGGCAAAGAAAAAGGAGAGGAAGATATGAAGGTGATTCGATTCGACAACGACAGGTGCCGTGACATCTAGTGGTGGAGAGGGATGGCGGTTGTAACAACCCGACCCTAATCGATATTTATTTATTCGAATCATATTTATTTGTTTAATTAATAATGTTTATTCATTTAAGTAATCATGTTTATTGATTTAATCACTCATGGCTATTGGTTTAAGCAGATCATGTTTATTAATTCAATTGCACTCAATTTATACATTTACCAAATTACCTTATGTCATCTTAATTTTCCACTTTCATTTATCGTATTTAAGTATCCCGATTGGGGGATATTTTATTTAGGTTCCATTTTGCAATTCAAGTTTCGTTGATTGAAAATTCAAGTTTTGTTGACTGATCAAATTTCAAGTGAATCGATAGTAGGCCTCAATAATTATGATTGAGTATTAAATTATTTTCCATAACATCACAAAATTTTGAGTTTTAGCCACACAAAAACTTGGGCCCAAATTTATTTATTTTAACCCAATTCATTGGGCCCAAATTATGGCCTAATTTCATTAGGCTTAAATTTTGGCCCGAAAATTTTGGTGCAATTAAATTAAGTTAATTGCTATCATCTATGCCTAATTATAATTAGCAAAAAGCCCCTTTTTCAATCTTGGATAATCGCCAAGTATCAAAGATAAAAATCCAAGTCATTTACCACCAAGAAAAGTTTAGCCTTCATCTTCTTACTCTCTCCTGCAACATCAAACACCACCTTCATCCTCTAGCATCCAAGCTCAAAATGAGTAAACCCTAACTTGATCTTAATTTATTTTCAATTTTTTGATTATTTTAGTTATGATTCATGCTCTTCATATCAAAGTAGATGTTATCACGCAAATTTTATTGATTTTAGGGGATTGATCATGGTAGGGTTGAGCTTGAAGCATGTTAAGGTTTTGTCATGATCAAGTTAGCCTAAGTCAAGTGATTGATTTGTATTATTTTGCATATGATTTTGTAATATTTAGTCTTATTGATACTTGTGATGATGTTTTGGGTGATTGGGAACGATTTCAGGTGAGGATTTATGTGAAAAAAATGGAGAAAGCAAAAATAGTGAGGGCTGGAAATGGCAGAAAATAAGGATGACTTTGAGATTACACTGGTAATGATTAACCCTGCCAAAAATTATGATTTTTTGTGGGTAGATAGAGCATTGTGTTAGCTTTTAAATTCCTTTTGAATCGCCTTAATCCGAGTTTTGTGGACAAAGTTATGGTTGTTTTACCAGAACTATGCAGCTTAGACCAAAACTGGTGTACTTATGTGCTAGCCCCATTTTGGAAACTCTATGGTGGGAATTATGCTATGGTGCTCTCAATGAAATTGGGGACTTCTTAAGCTTTTGATATTGGGGTATTGGGTCTCAATTGGATATCAAAAGACTAAGTTATTTGTCATTCTTGCTAAGCCCTAATTATGCTCTTACTTCACTAAAATATTTGCTATGAAATAAATATTCAAGGATTTTATTATGGTTTTCAGCTCGATTTATGAGAGAAAAGAAGAGAAACATGCATTTTGGGAGCTTAATTATGAGTTTTGAATTACTTATGGATATTACCAAAAAAGTGCCAAGTTTGGGGAGTTTAATAGCTTTCCTTCGGATCAATAATCTATTTAGGTTGAAAAACTATATTTAATGAACTTGTGAATAAAATATGAAAAGTGTTGAAAATTTTTGACTTGGAAACCATATTTTTCAGACCAAGTTATTGCAATTTATTCTATTTTGAGCCAAGATGTATCTGTCATGGCCTCAAACTTCTATTACTTACTCAATTCAGAATGTACCAAATGTATTTATCAGGCCAATTAAGTGTAGTCGCTGTTGTCTTGAACCAAGATATACATCAACAAGCATTAAACCCATATCAGCAACCTATCTTAGAAAAGGCCAAACCACTCTCCCATTTGTCAACATCAAGGCCTTTTCCTTTGTAATCTCATTTATCTTATTGCGGTCTATTTTACTTTCATTTACTTTATATCGAATTTAATTACTTTTATTAATTCAGTTTTGAAGTTATATTGAAATAGCCAAGTTATGTGCACCATTTAATTGCTCAATTTCTATTACACATAATTTTACTTACTCAATTATGTGAGTAAGGATCATTTACTGACGACACATACCTATAATGACATTTATGAAATAGAGTCAAGTCCTAGTTATGATTCCCGTTTATGCATAAATGTTATCAAGTCATAATGTATTTATCAAGTCAGATAACATTTATGAAAACATATGACATTTATCAAGTCATATAATATTTATGAAAACAGATGACATTTATCAAGTCAAATGACATTTTTTTAAAGACTCAAAGTACATCTATTGTCTGTGTCTTCAAGTTACAACTCTTAATGTGTTTATCAATGAATAACTTTATACCGCGATTTACCATTTAACTTCTGACCCTATCAGTTATCATCTGTAGGGTGTCAGCCCATCATTTACCCGCACAGCTTTAGGCTAACTCTTGGTCGGATTGGGAGGTGCACATCTATGCATAGATTACATCATTGCAAGGGGTTCACATTCAGATAATAATAAGCAATTCAGTTTCTTATTACTTTTATTTTCATTGTTATTGCGAACTAAAGGAATTGCAAAGGCGAGGACCCATCAACAGTGTTTCTATGCTCATTTTAAAATACAGGAATGCATGTGCTGAGTTTTAGCTCACATTTTCTAATTGTTTTTATGTTTTCCACTTTAGGTGATGAAGTATCACATGTTTCTCCATTTGGCAAACCCTTTTTAGAAGTCATTAGATGCTCACAATCGATTTAGCATAACATGAATGTTGGGATTGACCTCAGGATGAAGTTGCGTCTTTATTTAATATACTTGTGTACCGTGGAGTGTGAATTAGCACATGATATGATTAAATTGATTATATTGAAGTTGAACTATTATGGACTTCGGTCATGGACGATGTTGCGATTATGAAGATGAGTTGCAAGCTTAAATGTTTTCAGTGAGCCTTGTCCCCAGCAGGATAGCAGTAGCACCTTCTGTCATTTAGTCTTTTGCTGTAATTTTTCGTAAATCATGTCATTAGCATTTTGGGGGCGCTACAGATTGGTTATCACAACTAAAGTTTTAAAGGCCATTGTGAGCTATCAAGTGTTTATGAGTTAGCTATCAAAGTGTGTATGAGTTATGTTGGACCAGTTAAATGAACTTTTGACTATAAGTTCACATGTATAGGCATATACGGAGGAACCATTTCCATTTGGATGATTCAATCATTTGGTAATATCTTGAGATTCGAGCATTAGTAAAGTGGAGTGTGGAACTATTTGGATGACCTGTTATTGAGGCATGCTCTCATTTATCTGGGCATTGTATTGTATGTTTTATTTCTCTCATTTGCTTAAGTTTTACAGTTATGCACTCCAGGCGTGTGGCATGTTGAGTTATTGAACTCCGGCAGGTGGCAGTTGAGCTATTGAAGTGTGATTTTGCATGTTAAGTACCTGTTGTAAGACTTTAAACTAGGATTTTAGCCAGTTTTTATGTGGAACTCTATCTGTTTTGCTCCAAAATTTGAGAGTTTCATTGAGGTGTATTAACATACATGATATTGAGTACAGTGATGTTTAAAACCTATTGCGGGAATGCCATTTACAACTTGTTATATCTTTGGGTTGAATTAGTATGAGACAGAATTACTGTAGGGAAATCCTGTGACAGTAGTTCAGTAGTTAACAATGTGCTACTTGGCACTATATGGGTGGTATGAGTAAGATTTAGTTGCCATGCATAGAAAGAGGTTGCTCTTGTCACTAAAACCTTACACCAGCAATGCTCCCATTACTTCCAGTCATTGACTTACTTTGGCTCTGGTCACCTTGGATTGTTCAGGGGCATTACTCCTTTGCTATTGACACTCACTTGGTCTATAACATCTCTTTATCTAGGCCATTTGTTAAAATGGCTTCAATTGTTATCTAAACCATGCCAATGATAGCTTATCATTTGCAAGAATGCCCTTTTATAGTAGTTCCTATAATTGTCTACTTATTTCATCTTTCCAATTTGATGTTATCTAATATTGTTTAATCTCCCTATACCCGATATTTCATTTGTTCATAATGATACGCTCGTATAACTTGCTCTGAATTCATAAAATAATTATTCTCCTTGCTTTTAAATTTTATTCTCACACTTATATTTTATGTCCTCATCAATAAATTTCAGCATTCCCTATTTCATCTTATTGCCACGCCGAAATTGACCTTATCTAAGCAAAGGAATGTTCCCAATGTAACTTGTCCAATCTATTTATATATCTATTGCTTTTTAGTTATCCAATCTATCTATCTACTTATCACACATTGCTTTCCCCATCTATCTAGTACACTTAACCTGACAATTGAGGGTAGAAAGTTACCATCTTGCCATCTTGATTTTGCTACACCCGAGTGTAATCGAGCCATCTTTCCCCTTGGTCGACAATTTATTGGATCCTTTCTAATCCATATTTACAAGCCATGATTCATTTAGCATTATACTTTAACATTCTGGTTATTTTATTTCAACCACCTCATGATAATCCCCTTTTATCAATCTTTTTTAATCTCATTGTATATTTTTTTTAGACTTAGTGACTTGCTTGACTACCAATTCCCTCATTTTCATTCCTAGCGATATTCATTTTATTGTCCAATGTGGAATTGGAGCTGACCTTTAAATAGTCAGATGAGAGGAGAACATGTGATGCCTGGAGAGCACTAAATGAGGACATTTTGATAAGAGCATAATCTTAAGCAATCTCGGGTCTTATTGGAGCGAGCCAAAAGAAGCATTGGGTATAAGAATAGAGTCAATCTGAGCAAGTATTACGAAAGAAATTCAAGGCCATGTTAAGGTGAGACAAGGCCAATAAACGAGCTATGTTGATAAAAGTAGGAGACAATCATAGTTTCAGATGAGGCAAAAAGTACTTTGGGCAAATCATATCTCGTCAAAAGCCACTTAGGGAAACCCAGAAAGAGATGAAAGCCAAATATCCATATTTATTTGCGATATCAGTGCATATTTTCACAAAACTCATAGGTTTCAAGGACGAAACTCTTTAAGGCGGAAAGGTTGTAATAATCCAACCCTAACCTATATTTATTTATTTAAATGATATTTATTTGTTTAATTAATTATGTTTATTTATTTAATTAATCATGTTTACTGATTTAATAACTCATGGTTACTGGTTCAACCAAATCATGTTTATTAATTTAATTATACTCACTTTATACATTTACCGAACTATCTTGTGTCATCTAAACTTTTCGCTTTCATTTATCGTATTTAGGCATTCCGATTGGGGGATACTTCATTTGGGGCCTACTTTACAATTCAAATTTCACTGATTGGAAATTCAAGTTTCGTGGATTGATTAAATTTCAGTTGAATCGATAATAGGCCTCGATAATTATAATTGGTGTTAAATTATTTTCCATAACGTTACAAAATTTTAAGTTTTAGCTACGCAAAAATTTGGGGCTGAATACATTTATTTTTGCCCAATTCATTGGGCCCAAATTATGGCGCAATTCCATTGGGCTCAGGTTTTGGCGCAAAAATTTTCGTCCAGTTAAATTAAGCAAATTACTATCATTTATGCCTAATTTTAATTAGCAAAAAGTCCCATTTTCAAGCTTAAATATTAGCCAAGTATCAAAGATAAACATGCAAGTCATTTACCACCAAGAAAAGTCTAGCCTTCATCTTCTTACTTTCTCCTGCAACATCAAACACCACTTCCATCCTCTGGCATCCAAGCTCAAAGTGAGTAAACCCTAACTTGATCTTGATGTATTTTTGGTTTTATGATTGTTTTAGTTATGATTCATGCTCTTGAGATCAAAGTAGATGTTATCATGCAAATTTTATTCATTTTGAAGGTATTGATCATGGTGGGGTTGAGCTTGAAGCATGTTAAGGTTAGGGTTTTGTCATGATCAAGTTAGCTTAAGTTAAGTGATGGATTTGTATTGTTTTGTACATGATTCTATAATATTTAGTCTCATTGATGCTTATGGTGATGTTTTTGGTGATTTGGAATGATTTTAAGTGAGGATTTACGTGAAAAAAAGAGGAGAAAGCAAAAACAGTGAGGGCTGAAAATGGCAGAAAACGAGGGTAACTTTGAGATTAAACTGGTAATGATCGGCCGGCCAAAAATTGTTCTTTTGGTGGATAGACAGATTAGTGCGTTAGCCTTTAAGTTCCTTTTGAATCGTTTTAAT
>NCQV01018154.1:0-14645 GCA_002740545.1 Lophocereus schottii | reverse complement strand
GGCTTTGGACGTGTATAATTCGTCTTGGGGAGACGATTACGTAAGTGTGTCCAAGTCTAGGAGAGTAGGACGTGGTGTGTAACTAGTCTAAGGGTAGAAAGTTACGTATGTTGCAATTGTAACAGAGAAGGTTACCTTTGTAACGTGTTTAGCCCGTTTAGTGGAGGTGTGTGGAAATCCTATTGGGGTAGGTCGTGGTTTTTGCCTCGGTTGGCCTCGAGGTGTTTCCACGTAAAAATATTATGTTCTCACTTTTTACTTATTTTCGCTGTTTTACACTTTCTGTACACGTTACAAGCAGTCCGTCCAAACAAGACCCAAGCCTGTTCCTAGAAACAGTGAAAATTTGCCAACACAATTCACCCCCTTCTTGTGTTAGTGTACTCTCTATTCTAACGGATTGAGTACAGTGATGCAAAAGATAAGGCTAAGTGAGAAGGTGGGGAGTGGGATATGTACAAAGGAAATAGGTAGATAAGTTCTGAGTTTTACGCTTACAACTTTGAAACATTTATATAGCCTCAAAAAGTAAAATAAACAGTACATAATAATTAATGCTACAGTAAGACGATAAGCATTTAGACATTTGAAAAGTAAATGGATAAGATTATTGAGTCATCTTGAATATTGATCTTATCTTGAACAGTTGTACGCAGATAATTTTGAATGGTTGATGTCTGACCGGCTTATTAAAACTTGACAGCTACGTCTTGATTTTAATGTTGCATGCTTGCGTGTCGAATTGCATGTGTCCAATCAAACCCCTTGGAATTCAACACGTGGACATGTGGAATTCAACACGTAAGCACGCATTAATAATCAAGACACAGTAGTCAAGTTTTAGTCTCATTAGTAGACGTCAACCATTCAAAAATATCCAAGCAAGCATGCAACAATAAAAATTCAAGACACAGACGTCAAGTTTTAAGAAGCCTATCAGACATCAACTAGTCAAAGCTATCCGCGTACAACTATTCAAGATCAGTTCACTACTCATAATAATTCAACAATCTTATCTTCTTATCTTCTTACTATTTAAAATGTCAGAAAGCTTATCTTATTAATAAATGTCTTGTACTATTTATTTTTCTTTTTAGGTCTGTAAAGGCTCCAATGTTATAAGCAAAATGCAGAACTTAATTACCTCGTTCTTGTACATTATCCCTATCCTCACTTCCCTCTTTCTTATCCTCTCTGTTACCTCGTTGTAATTCGTCGTATTCAATCAATATAGTAAGTTCTTCATTCAACTTTGCCTTGCAAATTTCATTCATATTTTCACGTGCTTTCATTCTTGCTTCCATCTCTTTCCATCATTATTCATGTTAGGACCATTCTTTAATTTTCAAGCATTCATGATAAATTAACTCTTCAAGCTTTGCATCTTTGACATCTGTTACTACGCCCATTCATATTTTGTTCATGTTCATACATTTAATCAATTATTAATCAAGCTTTACTTTTAATTACTCAGCATTTAGTACTAATTAATCAGTTTTTGCAATTTATTTCAAACATAAAAATTGCACTCGGTTCTATCCTCAACTGGTATCGGAGCCAAGCGTTTAGGCAAGTTACCCAAGTTTCTAACCAAGTGTTTAATCAAACTAGTTAAGCGTTTTGTTACGTGTTCAGTAAAAATTAGTACTGATTAGGTGTTTAGCATCACTTATTTTATTTCGTTTAGTCTTATCATCATGCATCTAGGCTAAAATCCTTGTGATTAGTCGAAGGACTAATCAATTAGCCTAAAGAAAATTAGTTAACGCTTAATGACATATAAATATCCTTATTAAAAGTGGAGATAAGCCGGACATTAGCTTGGAAGCTGTGTTGGTCAGCAGTGTTGGTAAGCCGTCTGTGAGTCCTTAGGGCACCTCTAGTAAGTTTGTTGGTCAGCCTGGTGATTGGTGGTTCCGGCAGTAAAGGAGTTGGAGCGACGGTGTTGCCAGTGTGGTCCCGCAGTGCATGGCTAGGTGCCTAGCGGTTTTCTATCTGATATAAGTTATATTTGTGTGTTATTTTGTGTTAATTAATTTCTTTAGTCTAGTTGATTATCCTGAGACTAATCATATTAGCGTCATAGCAGCATCATTAAGTAGGCCTTTGTCTAGGTCATTATCATTATCATCCTCTTCATCATCTACATCTCCTTTAGAGTCAAGCGTAGTAGATACTAAAGAAATTCATGCTTTTGGGGAATATTCCAATTGGAATATCCCTTCTGAACCCATTGAACTAATTTATTCCATTGGTCCTTTAAGTTTTAAAACTGCATTTTCTGTCGAAATTCATGAAGAAACTATTAGTTTAAATGATCACTATGAAACCTTTCAACTTTTATTAAGAGTTTCAATTAATAAATATCTTCAAGAAGGTTTTAGATATATTCATTTTGGTCTAGTTCAAGTCACTGTTTAACCTTTTACTAAGCTAGGAATTAACACTCCTGTCTTCTTGGCCTTAAGAGATGATAAATTAAAAACATACAAAGATTCGAAGTTAGGAATTGTTGTCCAAATTACTCAGGAGACCTTACTGATCCTTTGATCCTTCAAACTCTAGTCCTTGATGTCCATTTAATGGTTGATAAATTCAAAGAGCTTTCTAAAAATCTTGTAGTTGCTAGGAATATCACAATTAGAGAAATTTCTTTTATTTCAGAAAATTCTGACGGAAAGCCTTTACTTCGATTTAGTTCATGTTGGGAGCCTTCTTGTCCTGCTATTATTCCAGATTCCCAATAAGCCAGATCCTCAATCTCATCTGTGCCATCCACTAATAGAAAGCCTCATATTCGTGGAATAATTGATCGAACTCCTTTATCTGAAGTCATATATAATGATACTTAACTAGATGAACGCTCTAAGTCATCTACCTTTTCCCAAATGAGAGTTCCTTCAGAATAAAATGGAATTACAAAAGTTGCTTTTCACATTGATAAATGTTATCTCAACAAAGAATTCTGCCAAGATTACAACCAATCCTATAGAAAGTGGTTCTTTTCCCATTTTTCCAAGGATGTGCAACAATTAATCAAGACTATCTATTGTAATCAACTAGCCAAAATCAAAGAAAATATACCCTTCTTTGACGGGCTAAACACATACTTGTAAAAACATTGGATTGTTATTCCACACTATCATCCTTCAATCTGTGCCATAGAACACCAAGCCAAATTATAGGAGAATCCTGTTACAAAGCAATCAACAGTCTCTGTTCATCCACTACTAAATACCATATCCATTCCTGTATCCAAAGACGACTCTGTTACTGCCACTCCATTCAAACCCCGTGAGGGAGATAGAGAAAACCAAGAAACTCAAAATTTTTTTGATGAAACACGCAAGATCATCGAACAAAATAATTATTCTAACCAAATATTACAAACTATGGCTAACCAACTAGATCCAATAACCACCCAATTTGGAGAAAATTCTAGCAATTATTCGATAGACCTTTCTAAACTAAAGAAAACTCCTAAAAACAATTCTCCACCTTTATTCAATCCTTTTAGCATACCTATTAAACAAATTCCTTCTATTCCCATAGCAAAATTAGGAAACAATGGCAAAAAAGAAATCGAATTATTCAAAAAAATTTTCCATGGTCTTGAAAAACTAGAAAATCCCACATTATCGAAACAAACATTTTGTATTCATAAAACATCCGTAACAAATCCTCCAAAAATTTATGATTCAAAGTCAAATTCTTCCGAGAAATCAAATACTACCCAAATTATCAAAACTAATTCTAAGAAAATTTCAAAATTAAAGACTCCATTTATCATCAAAAGAAATCTAAAAATATCTGATTTAAATCCCGAAAAGTCATATTCAAAACCAAATATATCCAGAAAAATGATACGCCTTAAATACGGCAAAATAGGATATATGGTCAATAAAAAGAAAAAATTAGAAGTACACAATCCTAAAATTCGAAAGAAAATATTCAAAGTTACCCCCGCGCATTTAAAACGCTCATATATTCCTCAAAGTTTAAATCAAAGGAAATTGAATTCTTAATTTTTATCTACCATCAATCAAGTTAATTTCAAAAAATGGTATATTTATATTACTCCAAAAATTTAAGATAATTTTGTGCTAAAAACAGCAGCTCTCCTTTGATAGTGGTGCAGATCAAAACTGCATCAAAGAGGAATTAATTCCATCCCAATATTATGAGAAAACATTCGAACAACTCTTTACCGCAAATGGAAATCCATTACAAATTCAATACAAATCATCCACTATTTATATTTGTCATCAAAATTATTATTTTGAAAGCTCATTCATTCTAGTGAAAAATATAAGACAGAGCATTATTCTCAGCACTCCTTTTATTACTCAAATCTATCCCTTCAAGGTTGATCAAAATGGTATTCATACTTATAGTATTTCTTTCAAGTTTGTTGACCTGGAAGATTCAATTCCTTCTAATAATATTTATATGATCAAAATTAATGAAAAATACATCTTAAAGCAAGAAAAGATTCAAACAATAAGAAGACTCGATTTAATACAAAAAGACAAAGACGCCAAATTCAAATTATTAAAAGACATTGATGAACGACTTTTGAGCCTAGTTTGGGAATCTAAGAAGTCCCACACCCAAAACTTAATAACTCTTTTTGAAATGATGCTCACTTCTTTTTAAGAAAGAACTCAAGAAATTTATGCCTTCTTAGACAAAGCCCTAATGTTAATTCAATCTGAAAATTGTTGGAATCAAAATCTTAAAATAACTAAAAGGGCATTAGCCTAGTATGAAATAATATAGACATCAGATGTATTTTATGAATTGTTCTATTTCATCCTTTTCTATTTCCAAAACATTACTCCTCATCCCTTCCATATTCTTTTATACTTCATTTGCATATTCACAAGGATACTCAACTAGAAATTAACTTTTAAGAGTCACGGTCCGCATTCATTCATGGCATATACATCAAAAGAATAGTGTCCTGTATATTCAATTAAGTTATGACCTACATCTTAGAACATCAATTAAACTACCTTTTAAAAGGAAGTTTTATCAACTCATTCTCCCACTAGCAAATTTCTTTGAAACAACATACTTCACTATCTCTATTTCAAATGGAACCAAACTCAGACAAAGGTCAGCGAACTCAATCTTATGTTCCTACTATTCAAGACTTTGCTATCCAACTTAAAAGTGAAATTCAAACACATACTCATCCAACTCATCCGGAGATTAAGATTCAAAGTCAATATGAAAGCCTTACCCAATTTACACCTCTAGCACAGAGTCAAGTTGTGAAATCCCCCCTCAAATATCTCAAAAGCCTCAAACTTCTTAACTAAAAATCTTATCAAAACCCCAATCTCCATCTTCCTACTTTTCAAAATCAAAATATGAGTTCATAACCTTTACTCATTTTCATGAACCACAACCAATTCAAACTCTAAAACTTCAAACCTAACTCTGGTTTTCACCCAAGAAAGTCTGTTTCTTGAAGCGGAAACACTCAAAAATAGCAGATTTTGTGAACTTATACTTCTTAACACCAAATCAGCTTGAATCGAGCATATTAAAGATGACAAAGGAAAAGTTCTTTACTCCAAATTTCGGATTCTCAAGATCTTCTCATCCAAAGAATGGGGTTCGCTCCCCTTTTGAATACAAAAAATCCTCAGTCCATTTCCAATCTCAACATTTTAACTTTGTAAACTATAAAATGGCATGGTTTAGAGCATTCTACTATAGAAGCTTTGACCATTCCTGGTTCATCTCCTTCGACAAAGGAGTTTCTGATCAATATATTCAAGGCTGGTTCTTCGACTGGTGGACAAATTTTGGGTTCAACTCAGATTCATTCCCTTCACCAGTGGTTCTAGGATTTCAACTTGTTATAAAGCAACCCAAATCATTCAAAGCATCAAATGAAATTATATTTTTAATTGAATTTGAAGGTCCTTGGATTCTTTGTTGGAATTTCAAATATCACAAGATTCATCATGATAATCCTTATGTCTCCATTGTTCGAGAATTCGAATTCAAATTCTGGGAGAAATTCAATTTCGATCAATGATGTAAGCTTGGTCAAGTTCAACGATATTTAAAGCATCCGACAAAGCAAGTCATGACAATCCCTGAACATCGATCAAAAAAGATGACAAACGTCCCTCATCAAGCACATCCAAAGGTTCCAAGAAGAAGGCTACATTCAAGAAATTCATGAAATGGTTAGAGCATCAAAGTGATAACGATAGCATCTCATCAACTGAGTCCTACTCTGATCCAATGGGTGGTCCATGGGATCAGGATCCGTATGACATTTAAGACGTAATTATCCATAACCAGGGGACACTATACAATCCAACCCCTTCGAATTCAACACGTGGACACGTGGAATTCAACACGCAAGCAAGCATTAATAATCAAGGCATAGTTGTCAAGTTTTAATATAATTAGTAGACATCAACCATTCAAAAATAACCAAGCAAGCATGCAGCAGTAAAAATCAAGATGTAGCTGTCAAGTTTTAACAAGCCCCTCAGACGTCAACCATTCAAACCTATCCACGTACAACTATTCAAGATCAGTTCACTACTCAAAATAATTCAACAATCTTATCTTCTTATCTTCTTACTATTCAAAATGTCAGAAAGCTTATCTTATTAATAAATATCTTGTACTATTTATTTTTCTATTGGGCCTATATAAAGGCTTCAATGTTGTAAGCAAAAGACAAAACTTACCTGCCTCGTTCTTGTACATTATCTCTATCCTCACTTCTCTCTTTCTTATCCTTTCTATTATATTGAATTTCTCCCAGAATTTGAATTTGAATTCTTGAACAATGGGGACTTAAGCATCATCATGATGAATCTTGTGATATTTGAAATTCCAACAGAGAATTCAAGGAACTTCAAATTCAATTGAAAATATAATTTCATTTGATGCTTTGAATGATTTGTACTGCTTTATAACAAGTTGAAATCCTAGAACCCCTAGTTAAGGGAATGAATCTGAGTTGAACCCAAAATTTGTCCACCAATCGAAGAACCAGCCTTGAATATATTGATCAAAGACTCCTTTGTCGAAGGACATGAACTAGGAATGGTCAAAGCTTCTATAGTAGAATGCTCTAAACCATGCCATTTTATAGTCTAGTAAGTTAAAATGTTGAGATTGGAAATGGACTGAGAATTTTTTGTATTCAAAAGGGAACGACCCCATTCTTTGGATGCGAAGATCTTAAGAATCCGAAATTTGGAGTAAAGAACTTTTCCTTTGTCATCTTTAATATGGTCGATTCGAGCTGATTTGGTTTCAAGAAGTATGAATTCATAAAATCTCTGATTTTTGAGTTGAGGTTTGAAGTTTTGGAGTTTGAACTGGTTGTGGTTCATAGAAATAAGTAAAGGATATGAATTCAAATTTTGATTTTGAAAAGTAGGAAGATGGAGATTGGGGTTTTGATAAGATTTATAGTTGAGAAGTTTAAGCCTTTTGAGATATTTGAAGGGTGGATTTCATAACTTGACTATATGCTAGAGGTGAAAATTTGGTAAGGCTTTTATGTTGATTTTGAATCTTAATCTCAGGATGAGTTGGATGAGTATGTGTTTGAATTTGGCTTTTGGGTTTGATAGCAAAGTCTTGAATAGTAGGAACATAAGATTGAGTTTGCTTACCTTTGTCTGAGTTTGGTTCCATCTGAAATAGAGAGAGTGAAGTAACTTGTTTCAAAGAAATTTGCTAGTGGGAGAATGAGTTGAGAAAACTTCCTTTTAAAAAGTAGTTGAATTGATGTTCTAAGATGCAAGTTATAACTTAATTGAATAGGACACTATTCTTTTGATACATGTGCCATGAATGAATGCAGACCCTGACTCTTAAAAGTTATTTTCTGGATGAGTATGCTTGTGAATATGCAAACGAAGTATAAAAGAATATGGTAGGGATGAGGAGTAATCCTTTGGAAATAGAAAAGGATGAAATTGAATAATTCGTGAAATACATCTGATGTCTATATTATTTCATACGGGGCCAATGCCCTTTTGGTTATTTTAAGATTTTGATTCCAATAATTTTCTAATTTAGTTAACATTTGGGCTCTGTTTAATAAGGCACAAATTTCTTGAGTTCTTTCTTGAAAAGGAGGAGTCTGCATCATTTCAGAAAGAGTTAGTAGTCTTTAGGTGTGGGACATCTTAGCTTCCCAAACTAGGCTCAGAAGTCGTTCATCAATGTCTTTTAATAATTTGAATGTGGCATCTTTGTATTTTTGTATTAAATCGAGTCTTCTTATTGTTTGAATTTTTTCTTGCTTTAAGATGTATTTTTCATTAACTCTAATCATATTAATATTATCGGAAGGAATTGAATCTTTTGGATCAACAAACTTGAAAGAAATACTATTTCTCATAATAGAAGTATCAATACTGTTTTGATCAACCTTGAAAGGATAGATTTGAGTAATAAAAGGAGTGCCAAGAATAACATTTTGTTTGATATTTTCACTAGAATGAATGAGTTTTCAAAATAATAGTTTTGATGACAAACACAAATATTGGATGAGTTGTATTGAATTTGTAATGGATTTCCATTAGCACTAAGGAGTTGTTTGAATGTTTCTCATAATATTGGGACGAAATTAATTCCTCTTTGATGCAGTCTTGATCTGTACCACTGTCAAGGAGAGCTACTGTTTTTAGCTCAAAATTATCTTGAATTTTTAGAATAATATAAATATACCATTTTTTGAAATTAAACTTGATTGATGGTAGATAAAAATTTAAAATTCAATTTTCTTTGATTTAGACTTTAAGGAATATATAGCGTTTTAATTGCACGGGTGTAACTTTGAATATTTTCTTTCAAATTTTAGGACTGTGTATTTCTAATTTTTTTTTTATTGACCATATATCCTGTTTTTTCATATTTAAGGCGTACCATTTTTTCCAGTTATATTCTTTGAGATTCAAATCAAATATTTTTAAATTTCTTTTGATGATAAATGGAGTCTTTAACTTTGGAAGTTTCTTGGAATTAGTTTTGATAATTTGGGTAAGATTTGATTTGTCGGAAGAATTTGACTTTGAATCATAAATTTTTGGAGGATTTGTAATGGATGGTTTATGAATACAAAATGTTTGTTTTAGTAACGTGGGATTTTTTAGTTTTTCAAGAGCATGAAAAATTTTGTGGAATAATTCGATTTCGTTTTTGTCATTGTTTCCTAATTTTGCTGTGGGGATAGAAGGAATTTCTTTAATAGGTATGCTAAGAGGATTGAATAAAGTTGGAGAATTGTTTTTAGGAGTTTTTTTTAGTTTGGAAAGGTCTACCGAATAATTACTAGAATTTTTGCTAATTGGGTGGTTATTGAATCTAGTTGGGTGGCCATTGTATGGAATATTTGCTTAGAATAATTATTTTGTTCGATGATCTTGCGTGTTTCATCAAAGTTTTTTTGAGTTGCTTGGTTTTCTCTATCTCCCTTATGGGATTTTTTGAATGGAGTGGCAGTAACAGAGTCATCTTTGGATATAGAATGGATACGGTATTTAGTGGAGGATGAATAGAGACTGTTGATTGCTTTTTAATAGGATTTTGCCATAATTTGGCTTGGCGTTCTATGCACAGATTGAAGGATGATGGTTTGGAATAACAATCCGATATTTTTGCAAGTATGTATTTAGCCAGTCAAAGAAGGGTATATTTTCTTTGATTTTGGCTAGTTGATTGTAATAGATAGTCTTGACTAATTGTTGCATGTCCTTGGAAAAAAGGGAAAAGAACCATTTTCTATAGGACTGGTTGTAATCCTGGTAGAATTCTTTATTGAGATAACATTTATTAATGTTAAAAGCAACTTTTGTAATTTCATTAAATTCAGAAGGAGCTCTCATTTGAGGAAAGGTAGGTGATGTAGAGCGTTCACATGGTTGAGTATCATTATATATGACTTCAGGTAAAGGAGTTCGATCGATTATTCCACTAATATGAGGGTTTCTGTTAGTGGGTGGCACAGATGAGATTACGGATCTAGCTGACTGGAAATCTAGAATAATAATAGAACGAGAAGGCTCTCAATACGAACTGAATTGAAGTAAAGGCCTTCCGTAAGAGGTTTCTGAAATAAAAGAAATTTCTCTGATTGTAATATTTCTAGGGGGTCTTAGTTTTGGAATAATGAGTTTTTCTGGCATGGTAATTTCATCTCGCTTTAGCCTTTTAGGGACATAAGTGGCTGACTCATCAGCACAGACTTGAATAAGAACGATTTCCTCCTTTTTATGAGGAATAATGCTTCGTTTTGGATTTAATTGAGAAGAAAGTAATCTAAAATAGACTCAACAGGTAACCGCAAGATTTTTGGAAACCTCTTTGAATTTATTAACCATTAAATGGACATCGAGGACAAGAGTTTGAAGGATCAAAGGATCAATAAGGTCTACTGAGTAATTTGGACAACAATGGAAATAGATTGGACCATTTCAAACGTTTGATTGAACCATTGCAGGGAGTGAATCTTTGTATGTTTTTAATCTATCGTCACTTAAGGTTAAGAAGACAAGAGTGTTAATTCCTAACTAAGTTAAAAGTTTAACAACAACTTGAACTAGACCAAAATGAATATATCTAAAACCTTTTTAAAGATATTTATTAATTGAAACTCTTGATAAAAGTTAAAAGGTTTCATATGATCATTTAAACTAATAGTTTCTTGATGAATTTTGATAGAAAATGCAGTTCTAAAACTTAAAGGACCAATTGAATAAATTAGTTTAATGGGTTCAGAATGGATATTCCATTTGGAATTGTCCCTTGAAGTATGAATTTCTTTAGCATGTACTGTGCTTGACTCTAAAGGAGATGTAGACGATGAAGAGGATGATGATGATAATGACCTAGACAAAAGCCGTCTTCATGATGCTGCCATGATGCTAACATGATTAGTCTTAGATAATCAACTAGACTAAAGAAATTAATTAACATATAATAACACACAAATATGCACTTATCTCAGACAAAAGACCGCTAGGCACCCAGCCATGCACTGCCGGACCACACTAGGACCACCGTTGCTCCAACCCCTTTACTGTCGGGACCACCAATCACCAAACTAACCAATGGACTTATTAGAGGAGCCCTAAGGACTCACAGACGGTTGACTAGCGCTGCTGATCAACACAGCTTCTAAGCCAGATGTTCGACTTATCTCCGTCTTTAATAAGGATATTTATATGTTATTAAGGGTTAGCAATCTTCTTTAGGCTAATTGATTAGTCCTTCAACTAATCACAAGGATTTTATCCTAGATGCATGATGATAAGACTAAACAAACTAAAATGAGTGATGGTAAACACNNNNTAAATACTAATTTTTACTGGACATATGACAAAACGCTTAACTAGTTTGATTAAACACTTGGTTAGAAACTTGGGTAACTTGACTAAACACTTGGCTCTGGGTACCACGATGAGGACCAGATGATCATAGAATTTTTATATAAGGTATTTGTGGAATTTGAGTATATTTAAATATGAATAAAAGGAAGTTGATGATTCTTGAAAGCCATCGATCATAGCAAATAAAGATGGCATATTCACTGTATCAAAGTCCTTTGAATGTAGTGAAATGGAGCTCATCAGTATGATCTTTGAGATAAAATAGGAGGGATTCTTGAATGTCTTTGAGATTGTTTGGATATTGAAAGTGGGTTGATTTAGATGTGGATGTCATCTAGAATAGAGGAATTGAAGCAAAACTACGTTGCTTGACGGAATTCTCTAGAGAGGAAGTTATGAAGGGAATTGTTCTTTTCATAAATTTGAAATTGAAGACCAAGAGTATTGCTTGCAGGCAAGAAAAAAACTTGTTTTGAAATAAGATTTTGATCATCCTTTTGTAAAACTTCTTTTGCAATTATGTAATCACTTCTGAATAGGAAATACAAATCATCTTGGAATGTTGAAATACGTGAAACAATAGATAAAAATTTTCTTTTAAGGGTGGAATAATGAATTTGAGGTCTAATCCAGACTTTACTATAGAACTTTACTAACTGTTCAGGATTTAGATTAAGAGACTGCTTACTAAAACTATTGTCTGACACATCTATCATGAATGCATATGAATTTGGTATACCAAGACATGGGAGTGAATTAACCTTACAGTTGAAATGCATGACTATTTGGGTATGCTTATGAGACCATGCAGGATGAATTTTCTTAAATTTTAGAAATAATGATTTGCAAATTTTTCGAGGTATAGGAACAATCCGCAACGTAATTGAGATAACCAAAGATTTTTTAAATTGGATTTTATCTTTAAATTCATATGTAAATTTATCTACAGATTCAAAGTATCGTTGAATGGATTTAATAATGCCATTAAAAATGTTATGGTCCAAAAACCACATTTGTGTTTGAAATAGTTTCATTTTTGGAGTAGAAATAGCTGAAATGTTCCTTTTAAAGATATTCAAAATTGTTTCTAGATGTTTGAATTGCTGATCGAGAATTTTTGAATAAGTGAGAACACCATTAATGTAAACTATTGAAAATTTAGAACAATCATTGAATATATTACTCGTAATATGTTGAAATTTAGAAGGAGCAATTTTGAATTCTAATAACATCACATTCCATTCGTAGTGTTCAAATAGAATTATGAATGCAGTTTTATACCTATCTTTCTTAGCAACTTGAATTTGCTAGAAGTCAGATTTTATTTTGAATTTTGAAAATATTTTATATAATCTTTCTAATAAATCTTTTTTATTGGGAATTGGATATCTTATCCATTAAAGAACTTTGTTGAGTGGTTTGTAATTTATGACCAATCAAGAAACATTACGTTCCATTTCTGCTTGATTGTAGACATAGAAGGCTACATAGCTCCAAGAAGATTTGGAGGATCTGATGAATCTTTTGTCTAATAAGGATTAAATTTCTTTTTTGCAAAATTCTAAAAGCTCTTTATTCATTTGAATAAGGCATGCTTTTGTTGGAATATGTCTTCTATTAAATCTTTTTCATATGGTAATTCTACCATATGTCACTTCCTATCCCAAAAGGCATTTGGGATATCAGTATAGACGTATTCTTCAAATAATTTTTTGATTGTTTGAACAAGTTGTGCTTGGATAATTTTTATTGGAGAAAAGCTATTTGTTTTTCTTTAGCATAAATTATTTTGGGAAAGCTTCTTGAAGAATTGGAAGATTCTTATTTTTCATGGGAGAAAAAAATTTAAATCTAATTTCTTTTCGAAGAATATTTGAATAGATTCCATTGAAATTGATAGTAAATGGATATATTTGGGTAAGAAAAGGAGTTCCAAGTATAATTTGTTATTTGAGATTTTTGACTAAGATAGCATATGATTTTTCAAAATCAATACAGTTAATAACTGAAAGAGATGATTCACGATTTTGATTTTTTGGGCTTAAATTAGGAGAAGATTGATTAGGAGGTTTTGAAGGCTCGAGTAAAGAGACTTGGTTATCAAGATTTTGAATTTGAGAAACAAGGACTAAATTCTTTTCTTTAAGGAGATTTTGAGTTTGAATATAATTTCTTAATTTTTTAATTGTTATTAGTTTAGAAAGATTTAAATTTTGCTCTTGATAGGATTTTAATACTTGCTTTAGGCTAAAAGGTTGAATTCTTGATTTGATAAATTTATCTTCGAGTAATAAGTTTTTAAGCTCATGAAGGCATTGATTTTTGATTTTTGATTCCTCAATCCTTTCGATGGTATCGAAGAGGAGTTTTTCTTGGGATTGATCTTTGGTAATAACGTTACAATTGTTAGAATAGAGAGCAATGTTCACATATGAGGATTCAGAATCAGTGGAGTCAAATGTTTGAATTTTGTAAAGGGCTTCTTGGGAATCGTTATAGATTAAAAGGAAAAGTATTATTTCTTGAACTTTTTTTTATCTTCAAGCGTTATATTATTGATTTGACTGTCATTTTGATTTTCGTTTGAAAAATAGATTTGAGTAATAAAGGGGATGCTAAGAATTTTATTTTTCTTTGTATGTTTGAATGAATTTTGAAAACTATATTCGTTATAACAAATATAAGCCTTAGATAATTTGTATTTAATTTGTAGTGGATTTCTATTAATATTAAGAAGTTGTTCTTTGCTTTCTTCATAATATTTGGATGGTATTAGTGGAATTAATATCTCCTTGATATAGTTCCGGTACGCATCAGTTTCAAGGAGTACTATTGTTTTTAATTTTAAATTATCTTGAATTTTTAAAGCAATTTGAATATACCAAATTTTTAATTTAACTTGGTTGAGAATTGATAAAGATTTGTGGTCAGAATTTGATTTGATTTTATTTATTCTTCCAGAAATATATTAGTGTTTTAATTGAATAAGGTTAATTTTGGATATTTTCTTACGAATTTTAGGATTGTTTATCTCTAATTTTTTACTGCTATTGGCTATATGCTATGTTTTGCCATATTTAAGGCTTGTCATTATTCTGGATATTTTTCTTTTTGAATTTATCTTTTTGGGTTCTACAACAACTGTTTTTAAATTTCTTTTTGTGATATTGGAGCTTTTGCTTTTGGAAATTTTTTGGAATTATTTTTGATAATTCGGGTAAGATTTGATTTATCTGAAGAATAGGACTTTGGATCTAAATT
>NCQV01018118.1:1270-14189 GCA_002740545.1 Lophocereus schottii | reverse complement strand
CTCGGATCAGTTTTGCTAGGTTTAGTAGTGAATCCCTTGTGACTGTTATGACGTGTAGATAAGTGTACACCTGCTAAGTCAATCGAAAGATCTGGCTTCAGGCCACGCGAGTAACTGAAGGACGAGTGTCCTATAATAATAACTGACGGGCCACTAATTAAGTGATAAATTATTAAGTAAACTAATACATTGATATACTTACCAAGACGCTATAACATTGGTAAACGCATTCTGGTTTCCAAAGATACAAGCAATGGACGTACCTAGGGTGTTTAAAATACAATCTCACTTGATAATATTTATGCACACTAAGGAATGATAGACTAGACCCGGATTCTGCTTAAGAAATGTAATGGTAGGTATATGTAGTTAGTAAACAAAGCTCACTTTCATAATGTGTAACTTTAGCAGAAATTGATTAATTAAATCACATCCACAACTCAACATTTCAAAATAAGATAGATCACACTAAGAGGATTCAAAAACTAAATGTATTAGGGTAATTTAACTCGAGATAAAATAAATTGGAACAAAATAGATCAAAATAAAATAATTGAGGTTATAATGAAAAAGATTTTAATAGCTATAAATGGAATATAGATTTTTGATATTTCAGATATAAATAACAAGGGTTGAAGGCGAAAAAGGGGTGTAATTGGGTTCAGAATTACTTTGATCACACCGACTTGGCCCAACAAGCACTGTTCTTGAGTTATTACTCTCCCCACTACTCCTATTTCATTCACATACCCATTTTACTCTGTTTTCCAACCCAGTTGAGTTTTAAATCACAATCAAAGTTGTTAGGCTCACAAAACTCTGTATTTTCTTTGCAACAACCATAATTATTTAGGAACTTTAGATTAAGCTCCCAAAATTCTAGTTCTCAATCTCACGATATTTTATTACTGCTTCAAGGTACACATTACTGCTTCAAGGTACACATTAAAGAATTCGTATCTTTCATCCTTGACCTCAAATTAAAACATAAAACCCTCACTTGAAAAGCTTAGGAAGTCCTACAATACTTTTATTCACAGTGTAAAACACGACTACCAACACGGCTTCTAAAATTGAGCTTAAACAAAACTGTGTGCAACTCCAGTTTATGATGCGTAATCTTCATTATTGTCCATAACTTTTTCCAGAAAACTTGGAATGAAGTTATTCAAGAAGCATTTGAAAGATAACGCATTGACCTACCTATCCACCGAAAATGATAATCTCTTAACTTACCAATAAATACTAGTTTATTTCCAAAATGCCCCAGTTTTTGGTTCTGTTTCTAGCCCTATATGCCTTTTTTCCCCCCTTTACATAATCACTCAAAATGCCCATAAACTTATTTACTTGCATAAATAAACCAAACAACCACTTTTGGTTATTAGAGGGTTTTCCATAACCCACTAGTTTTGAAAAAACTCACATAATATCATTCTTTTGAATTAATAACACATCCAACCTCCTAATTTCACCTAATTCAATTCAAATAACATATTTAATTCAAAAACCAAATTAAATCATGCATAATCATGAAACCCTAGGTTATGCCACATTCAAATTTGCATCCAAATCACCATAATGGATTTAACAAGATCACCAACAGTGTTAAATCAATTTTTCATACCAAAGATAACAATATCAAATCAAAGGACACAAAGTTCATCATTTTCAACATCAAACTTTTATGATCAAGTACAACTCCAATTCTTACATGTTTCATACTTAACCAACTCAATAAAACATCAAACTGATTCTTGTTTATATCAAGATAGTATGGTCCATAATTGAGTCCAACATAAAAATTCAAAACTAAACAAGATTAGGATGGGATTTTACCTCACTTCAAGCTTGAATATAAGAAGATGGAGGTGGTGTTTGGTGGTGGTAGGAGTTGGGGTTGGTGGATGGTGGTGTTGGGGTAGGGGTAGGGGTGGGGGCTAGTGGCCAGAGGTGGTACTGGTTCGTGGCAAAAGGTGGTGGCAGCCACCAGAATTTAGCCACAACAGCATCAGCAGTAACCGGGGAGGAGGGAGAAAGGAGAAAAGGAAGGAGAAAAAGGTATGGCTACACTTATTTGAATTTTTTTGAACTTATCTCAATAACTTAGCTGATATTTACCCGCCAACAATAGCTTTCACTAATTATAATTAGGCATAAATAACAATAATTAGCTGAATCAAGTGCATTAACTTGTTGGGCTTGAAATTGGGCTCAAATGAATTGGGCTCGAAAATAAAACAGTCTGTTATGATAAAATTTTTGCATAGCTCAAAATTAAATATTTGTGAACTTAAGAAAAATAATTTAACCTCTTAAACCACATTTATCAGGGTCTACTATCGATTCAACCGAAATTTTACGATAACTAAAACCCGAGTTAGAAATTGGAGCCCAAATGAATTTTTTTTTCAACTGGAATGATTAAATTCGATAAATAAATGCAAGAAAATTAATAGCATGACTTAATTAAATAAATAAATATGATTTAGGGTCGGGTTATTACATGTGAGAACTAACATCCATTGCACTCAAGTCTTTTTCACAGGCCAACACTCTTTGCTATATAAAATGTCCGGTTTACTCCTTTTTAATCCTGTAAGGAATTTCATATCAGATAAAACTCCATATGCTTTCCCCTACTTTTATTGGTCCTAGTATCCTACCCTTAAATAGTTAACTAAATCCTTGTTAATATCCCCTTTTAACCTGTATGATTGAGCTCACGCATTTAAACTTCTCTATCTTTGGTGTCACGTCGCCAATGGTAGCATTTCCTATTAGGCTACTACCTATGCTTTCCTTTCCATGAATGTACATTCTAGGCGCTCATTTTTCAACCAGCTCAACCTAAATCTCTAAGATCCTATAGTCTCATGCCACCACGACTATTTAACTCCTAAGAGAAACCCAAAAAAGAAAAAGGAAATGAATAAACAATCCTATATTTGCCCCTTAAGTTCAAGATGACATGATGATTGACAACCCCAACAGCAAGCATATGCCCAAATTCCAATTAGTATTACACGCTAGTAGTTTCCTTTTTTGTTAAAAAGTGTCCCAAATTGTTCATCCTTTTAATTTCCAGCACATCAACAACACCAAAAAAAAAAAGAGCGAGGGCAATAAGAGTTTGAACATATTCTACCATTTGGAGTCAACTTTTCCCAAACTCCACTAAGCGAATGCCTTGAATGGCCAGAGAACCTAGTAGGGAAACAGTTAAGTGAGATTCAAATGTACCTAAAAAGGTATATATGATAAGATATGGTGCTAGACACACTGGGAGAAATCTTTGATACACTAAGTAAATGCAAAGAGTCAGTTCTGAAGCAAATCTAATAGAGAAAAAAATATTGAGACATTCCCTTTCTCCATCAGCATACTTCACTCTTAAGGGGGCCATTACCTGTAAATAAGAGGCAATGCAGAATGAGACTTTCTAGCACACAACAAGGGAACAAGTATTATTTAACCTAGAAAATTCTAACATACTCCAAGTAAAGTGTATTGATTGTATGAAGCTACTATAGCACTATACACTTTACAAAACAGTATTACGCTAAATATAAAAAGTAATACTAGCTTAATAGTAATAACCCGACTCTAAATTATATTTATTTATTTAATTAAGCCATGTTATAAATTTCCTTGCATTTATTACATCTAATCCCCCCTATTGGGAAAAATTCATTTTGGCCCTCACTTTGCAATTCGGGGTTTTTATTATAGTAAAATTTTGGGTCAATTGATAGTGAGCCCTGATAAATATAGTTTAAGAGATTAAATCATTTTTCATAACATCACCAAATTTTAATTTTGAGCTACCCAAAAATTTTATGGCAATGCAGTGTTTTACTTTCGAACCCAATTTGTTTGGGCCTAATTTGACGCTCAACAAGTTGGTATGATTGAGTTTAGCTAATGATCATTATTTATACCTAATTATGCTTAGAAAAAAGCCCTTTTTAAAGATTAAATATCACCGAAGTTAATAAGATAAGTCCAAAGAAAATTGGCAAGCAAGCGAAGCCCTACATTTTCCTCTTCCTTTTCTCCTTTCTTCCTCTCCCCCATAGTTCTGCTACTGTTGTTTTCAGCTTATTGCCGCCACTTCCAGCCACCTCCGGCCAACAGCTCCCACCTCCAACACCACTAGCCACTGCCCCAACTCTACCAGCACCAAACACTACCTACAGCACCTTATGTTCAAGTTTAAGTGAGGTAAATCCTGATTCTGATCTTATTTAATTTTCGGTGTTTATAATGGATTTGTTTATGAATCATGTTATCTTGATAAAAATAAGTGTTAATTTGATGTTTTATTGAGTTTGGTTGATTATGGAAGTGTGTAAGCCATGTGTGAAGTTGAATCCATGCATGATCATGCAAGTTTTATGTATAAGGTTCACAAATTTTGCGAGCTGTTCCAATCTTTCAATCTTTAGCATAAAGTGTAAGTATGGTAGTGTAAGATGATTTTTGATGTGAATTTCAATTGAGCGTGGTTTAGGATTTTATGTTCATAAATGATTTAATTTGATTTTTGGAATCAAGTATGTTATCGGGATCGAATCAGGTGTTGGAGGATGGATGTGCTATTGACTTAAAAGGATTATGTTGTGTGAGTTTTTTCAAAATTAGTGGGTTATCGAAAATCCCATGAGTAGCTAAAAGAGCTTGTTTGAATTATTAATGCTAATAAGTGAGTATATGGGAGCATTTTGAGTGTTCTGTAAAAAAAAGGGGGCATTTAGAGCTGTGAACAGACCCGAAATAGGGGTCCTTTTACGAATAAACCGGTAGTGTTCGATCCATTGAAAAATTGTGATCTTTGGTGGATATATAGATCAATGCGTTATCTTTCAAATGCCATTGAAATCACTTCATTTTGAGTTTGTGGAAAACATTATGATTTACGGAGACTGCATAGAATAAACTGGAGTTGTACATAGTTTTGTTTAAGTTCAATTTTAGAGGTCGTGTGGTAGTAATTGGATTTTGTACTATGAATAAAAGTCTTGCAGAACTTGTTAAGCATTGCATATTGGGGTTTTATAGCTCAATTTGAGGTCGGGGGTGAAAGATATGATTTTCTAACGTAGACCTTGAAATGATAATACAAGGGAAGATAGAAATCATGAGATTTGGAGAAATTATGTGGAGTTTCTAAACAATTATAGATATTGCAAAGAAATACAAAGTTTAGTGAGTTCAACAACTTTGATTGTGTATAGAAGTTTACTTGGTTTGGAAAACCGAGTTAAATGAGTATGAGAATGAAATTTGAGAAGTTGGAGAGTAATGAATCAAGATCGGTGTGTATCGGGCCAAGCTAGGGTTATATGAGCTTTGCTGAACCCCACAACAACCCTCTTGGTAGTTAACCTTTTAATACCCATTTTAGAAATATCAAAAACTCACATTCTATTTATATCCATTAAGGTCTTTTCATTATCAACTCAATTATTTCATTTTGGTCTATTTTGCACCCATTTGTTTTACTTCGAGTTCAATGACCTTAAGTTATTTATTTTTCAAATCATTTTGGTGTAACTTATCTTATATTGAATTGTTTGAATGGTGGACGCCTCCGTTAAAGTGACAAATTATGGGAGTAAAAGTTTTTTACTAACTGTCTTTACCTATAATTATATTTCTTCAGCAGAAATAAGGCCTAGTCTATCGTTTCCTATTATACATAGGTATTATCAAGTGAGATTGCATTTTAAAGATTTCAGCTATGTCCATTTCCTATATCTTTACAAATCAGAGTGTATTTATAAAAGTTATCATGTTTTGGTAAGTACATCTATGAATCAATTTACAAAGTGATTTGTTACTTAATTAGTGACCCCGCCAGTTAACATCTATAGGGCATTCGCCCTTCAGTTACCCGTGCTGCCTCAGGCCAAGTGCCCTGATCAGCTTGGCAAGTGTACATTTATCCATGGATCGTAATAGTATCAAGGGGTTCACTATCAAATAATAATGAGCAATGTAGTTTTAGATGAATCTCATTCACTGTTTTAACTTAAAATGAATTCCAAAGTGAGTACCCAACCCATTTATGCAGAGATCATTTAATAATGTAAGAATGCACGTACTGAGCTTCGGTTCATAGTTCAAAACATTTGTCATGTTTTTTTCTAGGCAAACGCTTAGTGAATTGTCGAATGCTAGCAAATTAGCTAGAGAAAATAAGTTGAGTAAGGGAATCTAGATGGATTAACAGTGACATAGTAAAAGCCTATTTTTAGAGCTGTATTTTAAAATCTTCAGTGGATGGAGGTGTAATTTTCATGGTGAATTGCCTTACTAGGGTGTATAAACCTCATGTTGGTTAACAGTCGATTGTATATGGTTTGATCATGTGTGAATGTGTACGGTTGAAGTTATGCGTAACTACATTATTTCTAGTACCCCTGCTTCAAGCCTTGTCCTTTTGGACGACAGTAACACCCTTATCATCGAGTTTATTAGTCCTAATTAAGGGATTTATTAAGAAGAATATAAACAGTAAACATGTGCATTGTGGCGCATTACATTAGTAACGGGAATTGGTATCACATTACATCCCTTTTCTTTTTTCAAAGTTTGGAAAAGCAGTCGTACTTGATAACCACAAAATGAATTCTACAATGAACAACATTGAAGAAAAGGTTAAAAAATCTCGTTAAGATAAGAAATGCATATAATATAACCTCCATAAATTAGCAGCAATGTTGTAAGCGTGTTCTTAATCATGATCAAAAACATAAAAGTGTTTAAGAACTCAGTGCAAGAGCGCCAAAACACAAGATAAAAATCTAAGACCCCCTTGAATCAAAGTTCTTCATTTGCTTTCTTCTCATAACTTCAGTTTGCAAGAAGTTGATTTTTTTTAAAAACAAAAGTGTATGTACATATATTATTGCATTGATGCATGCATACCTTACTGTTGATCAGTCCTGTTGTCATTGATGAGAACGATCTCAACAACTTTTTCATGTTATTCAAACTTATGGTGCATCTATAGTGCCAACAGTAAATAAGAGAGCACTACATAAACTATTACATTTGAGAACACTACATAAACTATTACATTTGACAATTTAATGATGTTAATCATTAAGGCAGGACAAATTTCAAAATGAACTCCATTTACAAACACCTACATTAAATGAAATAAAATATACATAGTAACGAATGTAAGAAATTACATTTCTAACATACAACTATGAGGGTCATACTAAACTAAATGATTTTCTATTCTTCTATTAACGACTACTACCAACACTCCCATGCATTTAGTCACATGGACGAGGGATCTAGGGGTGCAAATATATAGCTTAGAATTGGTAGAATCCAACCTTCCCACCCTAAAAAATGTAATAAATAAATAAAGGTTGGGGAAAAAATTATGAGATAAATAAAACACGTTTGCAAATCAAGACCATACTTCTGCACTCGAGCAACATTGGACGAACCAAATTCATGAGTCGTGGCAATCGTCATCTTACAATGCGGAATAAATTACAAGGTGAGAAACGACTCTAGGATTGTTGTGAAGACAACACAAATATGAAAATTTTCAAAGCGTACCAGGTGATAGACATGACCTGATAACAACAAAAACATTTTACCTCCTCTTCCGTCACAATTCTTATAATTGTGTCCACAGAAAGCTTAGTGTAATAACCTCATCATCATGATCTATCAAGAAGGTGGACTAACAACAGTGGCCACATCTCATGGAACAAGGATGAATTCCTTCTTCAAAAGCACAAAGACTTAGTACAAATAAAACCTCCAAACAAAGTGTCAGTTTGAAAAGTTGCAAACTTTTACCAGGTCACCTAATTTCAATAGAAATAAGGGTGCCAATGGTAATGAGCCAGCAGTTGGAATGACATCACTTGAGATTAGAGCAAAGTAATACACTAAATCCCTGAAATGTAAAGGAAAGGACCAAGTCATGCAAAGTCAATGCCAAACTTCCTCTTCATGGTGAATTAATGCTTTGATTAACCGTAGCCGCCGTTGCCGAATGATTTCATCCAGTCAAACTTTGGCGGGATAAAATTGACTGCCACCAACAACATTATGGTGGACGTTGCAGTAGCCATTACTATGGTTCTGGTGGAAGGGGAAACCATCACCAGCAAATTTGAAATTGGAAGAAGGAGGAAGGTGATCCCATGGAGGGGTTGTGGTTTAACTATGAGTGTGGGGTGCTTCCTACTGTCTCCATTTTGGCCAGTGAAGCTGGTTGTTTCTATCAAAACTAATTGATAAAATTTCATTTATTCTCATAACTCAATTTCATTATCTTTCTTACAAAATAACTTTTTACTAGATATTTGTTTTTCTTTTTGATATGAATTATGAATTAAGAGTTGAGTGATACAAAGTTGCATTTATACATTTTTCCAATTTTAGTATTTATTATCCTAATATTTTTTAATGTTAAGTGTTTTTTTAAAAAGCAATTGACCTTTATGTGACATGAAAAAACATTCATATAAGATGTTTTATTAACATAAATTATTTGTTAAGTTAAGAAAAAATTAAAAGGATTAACTTATAGATCATGACCATCCACTACTCTTATCCCAAAAGAAGGGGAAAAAAAAAGAAAAACTTTAAGTATGAGCATCCAACTTTCAGGAATAGCACTTATGAATGACATGTGATGTAAATTTGTCCCAATTATAGAGATTACTATGGTAATCTTAATGATAAATATAAAAAAGCTCTTTGAAATAGCGATCCCCAATACCTTTTTGCAAAAGAGTTGTTTGTGTATAAAAAGCTAATCTAAAAAACTAATTAACCAAACAATCCAAAGAGTTTTTTGACTAGACTCAAAGAGCTAATAACCCCAAAAAGCTCTTTTTTTATCCAAAAAGTTCTTCACTAAACATGACCTATATTTTAATTTTTTTTTTCCAATATGTAACTATGGTCTTTGAAAAAAATGTATCACTGTCCATATGTCAAGGATTTTATAGGCAGGAATGCTAGTAGAATAAGATAGCCTATATTTGATTTTTCTTAACCCCATTAAAGCGAGACTTACTTTGCATGTTATTGTTACTATATTATAACAATTCTACCCTTAGATAGCTGGATTCATTACAAAACTAAAAAAGGGACAAATAAAAATAAATAATTGACACTTTAGTGTCTTGGGAGATAGTCATTGAATAAAATAGTCTAAAATTTTTTGAAAGTAATAATTTAGTACCCTGAGGTACACATAATAAATAATTTAGTCTTTTTCTTGATAATAGGTTGTAAAGATTACGTACTGACCCCCAGAAATATGATACTTTTAGAGTTTTACGATCTTTATTATTATAAAATTATGTAGGTGTTAAAGTTTTTGTATTTTTTAATGACTATAAATGCACCTGTTAGTATTATCAAAATTTTATTGAAGTTGTCATTGACACCACATAAATTGCTTAAAACTTTTGAGGACATCAAAAACACAGTTAATGCAAAAGTATCTTATTTTGGGTTCAAAAATAATTTCTAGCATGCCATAAAAATATAACTTTTGCAACTTCTTACCAAGAAAATAACTAAGTTATTCATTTTTATATATCTCACAATACTAAATTATTATTTTCACAAATTTTTGGACTACTTTATTTGTTGATAATTGAGGGTTATTGCTCTTGTAGTGAGTTGACATAGGTGCCATTGATTTTTCCGAGTTTCACTTTTTTGGCTTAATTTTTTTGTACACAGAGCTATGACGTTCGGATTTTTTTGCTACCTTCTGAAAACTTGTTTTAATTTTTTAATACCTTCCGCATTCTTTTGTTTTTCACTCTTGGCCAAAACTCTTAGAAATTGCTGAAAGACCCTCAGAATTTGGTGAAATATGCAAATAAGCTATTTTTAGGGTTTTTATTTTCCAGGAAATATACTTGTTTTTAATTATTAAACTTCTTATAATGACTTTCATAGTACTAGTTGTCACATTCTACTACTTATATGTTAGATATTAAACTTTCTGTGGTTATAGGTCTACTACGCTTAGTAAAACAACTAAAACTTAATTAGAAAGTTTCGATCATTATCTGAACTTAGTTGGCGTTGGACCATGATGTTCCTCTAACTTTCAGTTTACAGAGATTGCTAATATCAACCACACATTCCTTAGATCAGGCATAGCACAGATCTATTTCATTTCTTACCTCAGACCGTAGTCACTGATCAAGTTCTTTATATTTTAAAGGATAGTGGAACCTTAATTAAGAAATTATAATATTTAAGACATAAGGTTCAATTGAATAATGTTCCCTACTAGGAAGCTTCTCTTATTGAAAGCTTAAAAATGAAAATATTACAATGGAAAGATTTAAGAGGGACTTAAACTACTAAGATCATCAGAGATGCTTGCTCATAGAGAAATGGAGAATCCCAACTTCTCTTTTACTCAAGTATGCTTAAATAATCGTGTCCCTTCTCAGCACCATGCCTCTTCTTTTATAAAGGGGATGGGAATACATAGGATGCCCTAATGGATATAGTACACACTACTTTTTCACATGTCTACAGTTATATACACATGGCGACAGTAAACTGTCTTATTTTACAGACATAACACTTGTCAAAACAGTATAATAATTGAGCAACCACTTTTCAGAGCTTTTTAATGATGACAAGATTAGTAATCATTATTGAGATTCTGTATGCCTTCATCTCCAATAATATCTTCCAGATCATTATTATCTGAATGATCGCCAAAATCTTCATTATATTGAAGAAGCTCTGGATCCCACTTTTCAAATAATTCAAGAAGATATTTCTTTTCTTTTTCTAATAGGAATTTTCCAGCTCTAATATCAAAAAGATAATCAAAGATATCTCCTGAAGTTACTCCCTCTACCTTCACATATTTGTTAAACTCATTGTGATAAGCGAAAGTAGCATTTCCACAATGCATTAGTGTCTTTCCTCGTTCAATTAATCCCCAACTTTGATGGTAAATGTTGTAAAAATCAATGGCTCTTGTCAAAGCAGGACCAGTAACTAATTCTCATCATTCTGGATTCCATTCCTATCATCGATCATTGAGGTCATCGAAATCAACTATCTAAACTAGACGATAATAATGGGTGTAGGAGTAAGCAATCAAGAATGCAGAGCACCATTTTGCGAGAAAACTTATGTTACTTACTATTGTTGATCCATGTTCCTTACTTGTAAAGAGGTCGACAGCTGTTCCCAAAGCCCCTTTGTCTTGTAATTTATATGGCTTGTTTTAAAACAAAAAGAATAATCACTCCATATGGAACCTACACATGAAGGAAGAGGAACCCTCTATGTTGCAGTCAACATATAAAACTAATTCCTCTTTACCTAAGTGCAAGGACTTGTGGGATGTTGTGAATGAAGTGGTCCATCTACTTATAGAGGAGAATGTTCTCTATCTTGAAAAACAAAAAGTCTTTGGATTTCTTTTGCATAAAGGAGGCAACATTAGTAAAATCCATGTCAACTGAGACTAAGTTTTATTGATCATGCCCCATTATGCTATTAAGAGACAATAATCACACAGGCCTCCTGACTGGGTACATTTCTCCTTCCCTTTGCACCTTTTATGTGATGGCTAGCTTCTGTTGCTTGAGTTGTTGCAATTTATATACACGGATTATTTGCATTTCTCATTACTCTTAATTTTCTTTCTAAGCAACAATCCATTTGTGTTGCATTTAATGTATCATACAAAACTTGTGTTTCTACTTTTATTTCCTCTTTTTTAAGCGGGGGAGGGGGAAGCGCACAATCAGGTTTTATTTCAACATCAGGCTGTATAATTTGTTAGCAGGCTTTAGAAATGCTCGTTAGTGTAACTTAGTTGTGCTATCAGAGCTTCATTCAAGGATCCTATCAAATTATGTTACTATAATTGATCATGCAAAAGTGCCTTTAGTGTGGTTTTAAATTTTGTTATTTTTGTCCTCTCACTAAAATTCCAATGTGTCTATTTCGTTTTGCTTCAAAAGTAAGTTTGGACGACAGATTTTCACCTTGGTAATGAGTAGGCTTTCCACCTTTATCATTGTAGGCAAAAAATTGCCATTAGGTCCCCCCTTTCCCAACCCAAAAAAGAAGAAAAAATCCCTCCTATTGCTAAAGTTGTATCTAAGAATATCTTTCTAACATGATGCAGATGGTCAATTATTCTCCCCTTAAATTGGGTAAAGGCTTTCTAGATTCCACTAGTCTCTAGTGGAGCTCATGCTGTAGGATTGAGAGAGAAGCACTGGATAGCTTGTGACGTATGCATACCCCCAAAGCATTGCAACTCTCAATAATTTTTCTTACCATCCTTGTTTTCTCAAATTTATGCATGTCCATTGCAGGTAGGATTTCCTTATTCCCCATTAGATTTTCTTGATTATAGTGCTTATTCTTGCTTTATGAAAGGGGAAGTTGCAGAAGTTAAGAAAAAGGGGAATATTGCACTCTTGATATAAGATCTTTGAAAGTTCTAATTCCACCTCCTTGGAGCAACATCAACTTTGGTTTTGGCAAAGTTACTACACAAGTGAATGTAATTGATACCTCAAGCAATACAAGGAGATATGATCATTCAGCATATTTTGATTGCAAGATCCTTGATGCTACACCTGTTAATAATAGTGGCTCTGGTTGTGAACTACTTGCTACAAGGACATCTGGATGCTTATTGTTTGAAGTAGGTATCAAGTGACCATTTGCTCTTATTCTCCAAGAGACCAGATGGGTCACATTTAATGAAGGATGAGGTTAAGCTCAGCCAAGCTTATAAGAACGTTATTTTTAATGAGGGAGATGTTGTTTGTACTCGTCGTTTTTCCAACTTATCATTGTGGACCTCTAGGTACCCAATTTCTCAATTTTTCCTCCCTTATATGCTTTTGTTATTGCTTGGAAA
>NCQV01018072.1:1945-24966 GCA_002740545.1 Lophocereus schottii | reverse complement strand
TTGGGTGACATCTAAGACGTCGTCTTTGTGCTGTTCTGTGGTTTTGTAAAAGACAAGGACATCATCAATGTAAACAAGGCAACAGTGATTGAGATCTTCAAAGATATTATCCATTCTTCTTTTGAATATTTGAGGTACATTTTTAAGACCAAATGCCATTATTGTGCATTCGTAATGCGCTTATGGGGAACTAAATGTTGCTAAAGAAATGCTTTCCTCATCTATTTTTATCTGCGAATATCCACTTTTGCAATCTGTTTTTGAGAACCAAGAGGCTCCTTGAATCTTATTAAAAAGGACTGTTTTGTTCGGAATATAATAACCATCAAAAACCGTAGTATCATTAAACTTTTTGTAATTGATTATCATTCTTGCTTTTTCTCTTTTTTCTTCTACATGATTTCTTACTATGATAGCGAGATTGGTGTGAGGACTCTTGCTATTCCTGATTAATCCTTTATCCAGAAGTTCTTTAATTTGTTTATCAAATTCTTGGATATCTTGGTGTGTATAGACCATTTGTTTGACTTGGATAATAGCGTTGGGGTCTAATACAGTAATTTTAGCAAATGTCTTATCCTTATCCTAAAATTTTAGAGGATTATTAGAGTAGAGTTCTTTGCATAATTTTTCTTACTATTGGAGAATCTACTCTTTAATAAATAATTCAATTAATGTAATTGTTAATGCTATCCCTCATTGTGCAGACATTGCCTTCTCACCACGCTGGCTGTGTATAAATTCAATTTTCTGATGAGTATAAGCTTTACTTAATTTTTCAATAGGAATTGAATGGCATTAATTGTGAATATTATTTGGTTTATGGTCTGGGTGCATGGAGAATACAATCTTTGAAAATTATTTCTAATAATCATATCATCAGAGGGTTGATCAGTAGTCCAAAGAACTGGTATAATGCATTGGACTCGTTCTAATTCTGTGGATAATCCCTCCATTGCTTCATGATGGCTCATAATGCTATTATCATCTATTCTTACTTGTAAACGATTTTTGGCTATTTTTTCACATAATTATGAAAATAATTATCTTCTTCCAAAGCATACAGAACAACCACTATCTACGTAGGCGCACAACTCATATTTATTATATCCTTCTGAACAGACCTTTATTGGGATATAGATGCTACTAGGATTTGTATTGGTAGCCTCATAGCAAATTTTCATAGTCATGGTTTTGACTAACTCATCTTCATAGATTGGTTCACTAACAGTTCTTGTTTTGTACCCAATAACCTTTCTATCTAGACTCATACTTTGGTCTACACTGTGTTTTGTAGGTTCAAAACTCATTCTACTCATTTTATTGGTCATGTTAATTATATCATTTTCTTTAAACTCTTCTTTAGCTGATGAAGATCCTTCCCCCCATTCTGATCTTGCACTCATGCTTATTAATAATTGGGGTTAATTTTACTCTTTTTATCAATTTTCATCACATTGTTTTGATTGATTTTTGTAGGGTTAGCAAAGCTAGATATCCATGAACGATCAATCTTTATCTCTGCAGGATTGGATTTAATCCTTTAGAACTTTTGCATAGGGGTAGGGCTTTCAAATTTTTCTGCCTCGATCTTCGTTACCTTGGTCTGTGGATCTATAGTATGATCTAATTTGTAGATAATTTTCTAAAATATCCTTAATGGATATCCTCCTCTTTTCATGTTCATTCCAACTATTTTTATCTTAAGGGATAGGAAATTTTTAAAAAATTCATTTTTTAGACTCATATAACATCCTGGTCAACAATTGAATCCAATCGATCTATTACATAAGTTAGTCTTAATCCCTGTGATGATCTCACTATAATCCCTGTGATAATCTCACTATTGAATTTGGTATGCCTAATATTACAGAGCAAAGCATGAAGAACAATATCTTTGCATAATATTGTAATGGAATGATTTGAACTTAGACACTTGCAACATGGATGTATCTATACTTTCTTTCTTTGTTATGCTTAAGGATGTTTTTCTAATTAATGGGATTAACTTCTCCCACATCATACTCACAATCTTTGATCTCTAGATCTCCCTCCATCATGCCACACATATATTTGCTTTTTAATTGAAAGATAGATTTTTTATAGATCATGTTTTTCTAGATTATGGGAAGGACTCAATCTCCTTTGACTTCTTTTCTATCATTGTCTATAACAAACTCTTCTCTTGAAGATCACCAAGACTAATCGAGCTATTTTTCATCATATGACTTGTTTCTTCATTATTGCTTTCTTCATAATTGCTTTCTTCATATTTATTGTCTAATATAATTTCAAAAATTCCTTTGTTGTTACTTGGGACTAGGTCTAATGCCTTATCTTCACTAAGCTCAACATAATCTAGGCTTTTCAAGGCTTCAATATGCTTGTTATTCTTCCTATTTTTGCATTCATTAACATAATGCCCTACTTCTCTGCATGTCCAACATTTGCAGTTTTTTTCCCTGCAGGACAATAAGCGGCTTACATAAAAAATCTGCATTTTTTAGGAATTGGTTTGTTATAATATTTTCTTCTATATTTCTTTCCCTTTGCTTGTTAAAGCTCTCTTTCTTATAGAATTTTCTTTTTCTTCTCCTTTTAGGGTCATTTCCCCATTAGTGAGCTAAATACCAACACTTTAGGAATTGCTTCTTAATTTTCATCTGCTTTTGGAGATCAAGACATTAATCATTGACCCATTTTCATAAACAAGAGATTTTTGAACCAAGGATATCAATGATATCTGCTTTTTCAAGTCATGCAATGTATTTTTCGTTGATTATGAAGTTTATCGGATAGGACAATTTGTCATAGAACATTTTAGGATTAGTTTCATTATGCCCAATTTTGTAATAATATTGATTGTATTCAGCAATATAATTCTCTAGATACCTCATGTCCCATAATTCTATGTTATTAATTTTTCTTTGCCATTCTCTTACTTTTTCTTCAGAATCTAGTTTTGCTCCGATGAATTTGGTCTCTATTTTCTTACATAAATTTCTAAACATGACAACTAGTGTTTCCATCATTCTTAATGTATTTTTACCGTCTTCACTTAATGAATATTATCAGTCAGCTATAGTTCCAGAGAAACTATGTTCGATATAATTTAGAAAATTTGCAGCAATCCATATAGTATTTAGATTTAAGATACTATTCATTGCTCTTTTACCATGCTCAAATATCTTTAGATATATCCTTATTTGGCTAATTGGAATAAGGCTAATTTTTTCAGAGGTCGTGGCTTTCCTTAGGATGAACCCAAAGGAAAAATTGGTTGTACATCCTATTAGAATGTATCTAGGTCTTATAAAATGAGTATTTCTTCTAGGAGGCTCATCAAATTCTTCAGGTTTGGGAATGACATTTGTTAACTAGATTAGTTTCCGTTTCACCTCAGTCGAGTTCTTCTCCAATCCCATTAATCTCATTTTCAGTAGTCATTTTACCATATTCTTTATCTAATTTCCTTCTAACTTCTTCTAGTGGTAACACATTATGATCTTCTAATTTAATCAGATTCATCTGCTGATATATTTCTTCTTCTAATTGGACATTATTCATCTCTTCATTATCATAAGACAAAACGTCATGTTTATTACTAATTGGACCCATGATCTTGTTTAATTCTTCTGGATCTTGTTCTTTCTCGAACACTTTTTGTAGCTCTTGAAGAGTACATGTTTTATACTCCATCTTCTTTTTGTTGTCTTTTCAATCGATTTTTCACCAAAGTTTTCTTTCACTTCTTTTTGGATTTTTATATTTTGCAAAGGAAATGTATTTTTCTTTATTTGGTTTTGGAAAGGATATTTATGCTGAAATGGAGTATTAATACTTGCAGTAAATTTTTCTCTATGCCAAACTTCGTTAATAAAAGAATGATGGACCACAGTTAACTGATTCATAAGCTCCTTAACTTTAGTCTTAATTTTAGCTAATTATGCTTTTAATTTCAAAACTATATCAGTCAGATAGTTTAATTGAGGTGCTACTGGGGAAGGCCTTCTAGTGAAATGCCCAATATGTGAATAATTTGGTTCAGGGCGAGCAGGTGATGATTCAAGCATTGATCATAGCCGATTAGCTTAATTATCTTAATTATTTTTGGTCACGTGGTTTTGATACCAGTTGAAAGAGGGTCTCGAGTAGTACTCATAAGAAAATTTTCACATGCATAAATTTGGATTTTCGAAAGTAAGTTTTTAAGGATTTGGGCTAAAATGAAATATAAAAAGTTTAAGGGCTAAACAGAAAATGAAAATAGCGAACGGTCTCCTTAAAATAGTTTCCACAGAATATTGACCCTTTTAAATATATTCTAATAACATGGTCCCCTAGTTATAATTTCCACATAGAGCAGGATATCGGGCAGTGATATTTCTGAATTAACAATACAATTGCATTAGTGAATCAATACTAACCCCATCAAACTTGCCTAAGCATTGTATTACGAGTGGATAGATTGAAAATTAAATCCATCTCATCCCTTTCTCAAAGGCCGAAGATTAATCTTAGAACCATAGCCACATATTTTCATGGGGCTAACGTCAAAGGATTACAAGATCTATAACCTCGCATCCTAGTTAGAACTTAAGTTATTTTCATGTCGAAATCCTAACCATCTACTAGGTCACTCTAGGTAAACGTTTGATCTTTCAACATTCCCACAAACTCTAATAGCAATGGATGAATGCTCTTTCAAGCAATTCATCCAACATGCAGTGAGCAAAGTAGAAATCATAAATACAAACATAGGGCAATTAAGGGGTTGGTGTTAAATCATGATTCAACATAATCGACATTAATCCAAACCAAGTTGGGAGATTAGCCATGAATTCTATTAAAAACAATCAAATCAATACCTAGAATAGCAAACATGATTCATACAAAAACCCTAGAAAATAATGATAGGAGAAAAAGAGAATCGAGAAGCAAACTTGAATTAACCGTAGTAGAAGTAGTAAAGATAATCTTCAATGATGATGAATTCAATTAACAAGAAACTCTAAAATATCCCTAGTAAACTTAAAAATCGCTCTAAGAAAGTGCTCTGATATAAAAGACAAAAGATGCCCCAAACACTGGCCGAAAATCGCTTTAGTATCTCGAAATCTGAGGGGCACGTGGCCATCCTTCAATGGTTGACCGGCCCTGGGCTCAGGACGTAACCAGCCATGTAACTCTATAGGAACTATCTGCCTCAGGTGCACGGTCATGCAAAAGTGCACGGCTAGTGATGCAACTCTACAACTCTTAATTCTTGATTCTTTGGTTGTCTTGCCAACTCCTCGAACCTCTTCTTTGTCTAAAATTTCACTCCTCGCTCATATTCCTTCCAATTATGGCCAAAATACCTACAAAAAGGAAAATTAGTCCAAATAAGACGATTAATAGCAAAGGAGCGCAAATATGATCACATTCCTAAATCAATCGAGGGGATATGTAGAGGAAGGCAATGAAATCAAGGGCCCAAAAATAGCAAAATAAGAAGTCTATCAACTCCCTTATGCTTATCTCTTGCTTGTCCCTAAGTAAGACTAGCTCTCAAATGATCAATGAGGGAGATGAACCTCTAATCACACCCTCCTCAGGCAAGGGAGTAACAATCAATTGATCGAGCATAGTCATGTATTACAGATAGGCAAGTCAAGGTGTTAAAAGCATTTTCAATAAAATAGCCGCATGACCATCTATAGATCACACCACCTACATGCAACACACCGATGACCCCATATTAAATCACATGGTAAAACAAAGCATCCCTCAAAAAGTGCTGAGCAAGTGTGGTTGGTAGATCCTCACTTTTGGGATGAAGTGGAACGCTCTCCTTAATGCATTTGAAACGTGTAACATAGATGCTCTCAAAACATAATCCAATCAATCAAGCTACCATAAGCTCAGTAAGGTTCTTAATTTTTTACCACTTGATACACAATACAAAATGTCAATCATGAGGACTTATTAAGAGGATGTAATGTGGCCAAAGTTTAAGGGTAAGAAATGGAGTAATTTGGGAGATATTAGCCAAAAGGCTAGGGAGCAGAACACTTCCACAAAGTAATACGAAGATACCAAATTTCATATCCCTAATTGATTTAGATAAGCACAAATCCACAAAAGATCTCAAGGGAGGAATTAAACAAACTTATTAAAACAATCACCATGCCCAACACTTGATTCACAATCCTTTTTTTTCCTTCTTTTTTTTTCTTTTCTTTCTTTATCATTTGTTTCATTTCTCTCATTCTTTTTTTTTTCCTTGAGAAGCAAAATCAAGAAATATGTGAATGGCATAGAAAACACAAAGTCTCAACTCACAATCCCTTCAAGACAAACCACTAACACGACACCCAAGTGAATCAACCTCTAACATATGCCCAACTCAACAAGAAAGTGTTTCTGCAATAGACTTTGGTAAATGTATAGAATTTATACAAAGGTCAAATGGTGTGGTGAGTATGGGTACAACAACGAACATAGGAAAGCACAAAGAGCTAACAAGGGGATATCATACATCAATGGGTAGCTTTTCTTGGTTCATATGTCCATATGAAACAAAGGGTGCCCAATTAGAACAACACATGCATGAGATAATTATGACTTCAAGAGAACTAGACCAAGTTGTAGAGATGTAATCATAGAGGAGTCACACATGAAAGGAGAAATAAGACTATAAATAATGAATAGTCATCACGCTCAAAATCTCACGGGTTAGTCTACCGTAGTCAATACACTTACGCCAAGATATGCTATTTATCAAAGTCAACTAAATCAAACCTCATGAATCTTCAAGGGTAATTGGCATACACATAAGATAAGACAATTATAGATGGGTGATGGTAATACAATTTTCATAAAATCTACACCAAAGCAGATCACACCTCAATATATAATCACGGCAAATAATCAAGTATTACTCCCTGTATCATCATCATAAGAGGAGTTTTCAAAAAGTAATAAAACTAACTAAGAAAGCAATAAATCTAATGGCAAAAGCAATAAATCTAACTAGGAAAGCAATAAAACACATGGAGAATAATGAAGAAAAGGGTAAAGAAGAGTACATGTGAAGCTTGTGAATGGTCAACTCGATCTTGTGATATAATATCTAGCCTATATGCTCTAAATTACATGTTAAACTAAAGGACAAATGCAAAAATAACCTAGTAAAACTATCTGATGTCTAATGTGTATGATGCAAATGCGAGAGATGTCATTCTAGCCACACTTAGAATTCACAATTTCACCCAAAGAGCTACAAACTCACCCTCCATACTTAAGATCCTCAGTGTCCTTAATGAAAAAGACATGTAAATAAACAAGGGAAGAAAACACTCGTAATGCAAAATTAGAAATGGTAAAGAAGGGGAAGGGAGGAATGACATACCTTTTTTTTTTAATCAAGAAGTAAATAAATGCTTGGGTTGCCTCTCAAGAAACACTTATTTCAGGTCCCTAACTTGACCTTTACCTCTGATGGTAGATGGCGGTGATGGGGGAGATGAACCAATTAGGACATGAAATGGCAGTAAAGTATCTACTGTCTCTATAGGACATGCAGAAATGTCTTTAAGGACAGTTAGGATCAATGGAGGAGACTCAAAAGAGGCACACAACCTTGCAGAGGATGCTCCATCCCCATCAAAGACCTCTATCATATGACTAATTTTAGGAACACTAAGAACTCAGGGTGTAGGAATAGCTTGAGGAGAAAAATAGAAATCGACCATCTCTCTGCATAACTGGAAAGAGATGTTTCCTGCAGTGGCTAGAAATGGCTGTCCCGAGATGATAGGAATGTGGGAGTTCTCATCCATATCCATAACTATGAAATCACAGAGGATGTTGAACCTCCTTACCTGAATTAGGACATCCTTAAGAATATCCATAGGATCCTTGATCGAACGATATACCAATTGAACAGTTAGATTTATGGGATACAGATCCTACAAATAAAGCTTCCGGCAAAGACAAAGAGGTAATAAGCTCACGCTAGCCCTTCAGTCACAAAGAACTCTCTCAATTTGCAGATCCCCTATAGAGCAGCAGATGGAGAAACTGCCTGAATCCTATAGCTTAGATGGTGAATTGCTCTATAGAATGACACTGTAGATCTCTCTAATAGAAACCACTGTGGCCTCCTCAAGATTACATTTCTTGGAAAGAAGCTCTCTCAAAAATTTTAAATAGGAAGTTGCTTCTTTGAGAGCTTCCAAGAAGGGGATATTAACATAGACCTTTTGCAGCAATTCCAGGAATCTCACAAACCTGGACTCAACCTTGGATAGGTTAGACCACGCCACCCTTTGAGGGAATGGTGGAGGTGGCTGGTAAAGGTGAACTGGCGGTGAACTCTCTCATTTATTCCTTTCTTATAGTCTTATAGGAGTAGGGATTAGAGCTATCTCTTGAATAGCCATCGTAGGGCTCTCCACTAAATCCTCAGCATGTTCAGATACTGCACTGATAGACCCTTGAGATTGGATGTAGGTTGGCCTGGTAGAGGCCCTTAAGGTCGGGAGAAGTGGCTAACCCGTTGAGCTACTTAGACAATCTCATTATCCATCGCCTTCTAGTGGGAGGCCATAGTCTCAAACTTGGATGTTAGCAGGTTGATCGAGTCACTGAGAGCTTTACTAGTCTTGGTTTGAGTTTGAATACAACGCTCCATAAGACTCTCTAAGTTGGATTTTGGTTGTGGGTGTTAAGGAGGTAGGTTATAAGGGGCTCTATATTGGAACCCAGGTAGCTGCATAAAACTTTGAGGTTGAAGAGTAGGGTTCCTGTAGGGACGGTTAGAGTGGCTCTTCCTTTTAGAACTGTAAGCATTGGAATAAGGATTGTTCTGTAGTGGTGGGTTAAAGCTATGCAGGACATTAGCGTGCTCAATAGTAGAAGAACCATGGTAGCACTCACCAGAACTGTGCCCTTGTATACCATAAGTCTCACAAATAGCACATACTGTAATAAGTGATCTTGAAGAAATCCTTGGAATAGGTGGGGTACCAACCCTATCAAGTCTCTATACCAGTGCATCTACTTTACTTGCTAGTAGTGTCACAGCATCGACCTCATACTTACAACTGCCTCTTTTTAGGTTAGCCCTCTTGCTAGACCAATGATAATTGTTAGAAGCTATCCCTTCTAATAAATCTTTTGTCGCTTCTATGGACTTCCCTATGGGAGTGCCTCCTGTTGCAGCATCTACAAAGATCTTCACTGACTGCTCTAGCCCATTATAGAATGTTTGGACTAGGGGCCAATTAGGAACACCATGGTGTGGGCATTGCCGCTAAAGGTCTTTGAATCTCTCCCATGCTTTGTATAAGGACTCGCTATCTTGCTCAGCAAAGGAAGTAATGTCTGTCCTCAACTACACACCTTGCCAGGTGTGACATATTTTCTGAGGAAGGCTTTGGAGAGAGCATCCCATGTAAAAAAGGAGTTGGGTGCTTCATTCTATAGCCAGTCACTAGCCCCGTCCTTTAATGAGAATAGGAAGAGCCTCAGCCGGATAGCATTGATGGATACCCCATTCAGCTTGATTGTGCCACATTTCACCAGGAAGTTGCGAAGATGCATGTTGGAGTTTTCTGAGGGGTATCCGCTAAACATATCCCCCTACACAAATGTGACAAGAATTGGCTTGCACTTAAAGTTGTGTGCCTCAATTGAAGTCCTCACAATAAAGGAGTCAGCCTCGGTGGCTTTGGGCATGGCATAGTCGCGCAACACCATGTGTTCCTCTTCGCTAGCTATCTTTATCACTTTCTTCTTCTTTCTTGCTTCTTCACCTCGTTTCCTTGTGGTTGCTTTGATCTCAGGATCTAAGAGGGTAAGAATCTAATTGCCCTTACTTCTCCTATGCATACAAAACCAACACTATACTAAGCGTAAGCATTATCAAACAAGAATCAAGAAGAACTAAAAACTACCAAAAGAAAAATAATTATGAGTCTAGAGTATTATAATTAGTTTTTGACATTGAAAGGAACAAGTTTCCCGACAACGGCACCAAAAACTTGTTACAGTTAAATTACTACAGGCACACAGTGTAGTCGATGAGTATGGGTTGATCCCATAAGAAACTTGCTTTCGAGTACCATAACTAATTTGAACACTCAATCTAGGTAAGTCAAATTCAAAGGTTCAACTAACAACTAAAGAAACAATAATAATCAAGAAGATTATTAAGAAATTAGAATATTAAAACACCTAGGTTGTAATTAACATCACAATTGTATTAATGAATCAATCACTAACCCCATCAAACTCGCCCAAACATCGTATTATGATTGGATAGATTGAAAATTAGATCCATCTCCTCCCTTTCTCAATGATCAAAGACTAATCTAAGAACCATAGCCACCTATTTTCAGGTGACTAAAGTCAGAGGATTACAAGGTCTACAATCTCGAATCCTAATTAGAACTTTAGTTATTTTCATGTTTAATTCCTAACTGTCTATTAGGCCGCTTTAGGTAAAGGTTTCGTTTGTCAACATTCCCCTAAACCCTAATAACAATGGATGAATACTCGTTTAAGCAATTTATCGAACATGTGGTGAGCAAAGTAGAAATCATAAACCTAAACATGGGGCAAGTAAGGGTTTGGGCTAAATCATGATTTAACTAACATAATCTGCGTTAATCCCAATCCAAGTTGGGAGATTAGCCACGAATCATATAAAAAACAGTGAAATCAATCCCTATTATAGGAAAAATGATTCACATAGAAACCCTAGAAAACAATGATAGGACAAAAAGAGAATCAAGAAGCAAACTTGAATTAATCATATTAGAAGCAGTAAAGATAATTTTTAATAATGATGAATTCAATTAGCAAGAAACTCTAACATCTCCCTACTAAACCCTAAAAATTACTCTAAGAAAGTGCTATGAAAAGAGGACAAAAGATGCCCCAAAAAGGAGGCAAAAATTGCTTTAGTATCTCAAAATCTGAGGAGCGCACGACCGTGTTTCGACACACGGCTGGCCTTGGGCTTAGGACGCGTGGTCGTGCAAAAGCGCACGACCAATTGTGCAACTTTGCAAGAATGTTCTGCCTCACGTGCACGGCCGTGCAACTCTGCAACTTTTAATTCTCGATTCCTTGATCTTTCTACCAACTACTCGAACCTCTTCTTTGTCCAAAATTTTACTCCTTGCTCATATTCCTTCCAATTATGGCTAAACTACCTACAAAAAGGGAAATTAGTCCAAACAAGATGATTATGAGTAAAGGAATGTAAATACGATCACATTTCTAAAGAAATCGAGCAAGGGAAATTAGATGTTCATTGACGAAGTATGCTATCACCAACCATTCATGTTCGCATTATTTACAAGGCATGCAATCCTAGGCACGACTTTAATCACTATCATATTAAAAGGCGAGAACCATGAAAATTGGGTAGACGCAGCTGCAATGACCCTTAAAGTCACAAAACAAACTTGGATTCATTGATGCTACAATTATTAGATCTGCTAAAAATTCTCCTGATCCCATATCTTAGGGAGTTGTAAATTCCAGGTTATGTTTTTGGATATTTAGTTCTCTAAATAGACCAATTAAAGCAATCATTTCTCATACAAATGAACACAAAGTCATGGGGAAGGCTTTACATAATCGTGGCTGCATTCAGAATGGTCCTATCTCTACAAATTATGGCTTAATCTATCCATTTCAACACAATTGGGTCTTGTCATATGATATTATACCAAATTGTTTACTATGTTGCACGATATAACCTATTTTGTCCCCTCTCCTTGTACTTGTGAATCCAAAACTAAGATGGTTTCTTGGTTTAAGAACCTCAAACCTATCAACTTTTGATGGGACTTGATAATAATTACACCCCACATCATACTTAAATAACTAATATAGGTCCTTCACGTTCACTTGATCAGGCTATGCTTTGGTTATACAAGAAGAATGTCATTGTGTCATTATAGGACCATGGGATGATGCGCTGGCTATTAGGTTCCATGTCACTGCTCCATCCATACGGTACCTGGTTTCCTCTAAGTCTTCACATTTAGCACCTAGAGATGGGTCCTTTTGTGCTGATAGGTTCTTTTCTTAATGCAAGTATGTGCTAGATGTCCCAAATGTGGCTGGGTCAATAGGGTCAAAACTTGTTGCCATCCCAATGGAATAAAATATCTCATTAGCACTCATGAATGGTCCGCTGCTGGCTATAATACTCTGACCTAAAGCTAGCATACACAATTACATATTAAACTTGGCAAGATTATGGGTAACAAATCAGTGAGCCATGCTAATTATTATCAAAATATCAATAATTTTGAAATAAAAGCCAAGGACATGGTGAAATGTTTATCAAGAGTTCTTTCTTATTTGTTGATTTGATTAAAAGCAAAAAAAATTTAGAACATTTCTAATGGTCATTCAAATGAATTGTGATTGTTTTGCACATTCAAGAGCTTCAAAGGTGACCGGACAAGAGTAAATAAAGAATAAATGAATTAAATTGTTTTTTGAAAAAGTTTCTAAAAAGTGTTATGACTTTTGTGAGCAAGCCTGATTTTTAATCTATAAAAGAAATGTGATTGTATGAATGTTATTTACCAACATGGGTTACTACAAAGAGCAAGAGGAAAGACCATCTTTTAAGTAAAGGAAAATAGAAGAAAAATAAGAGAATATGGGAATTGAGGTAACAAGGAGAATTTTGGGGTATTATGAAATTCCTTAACTTCAAAAAAGGATTAAAAAGACAGATATTATTATGAGAATGGGTTAGAAACATAAGAAAAATCCTAGGCATGAAAGGAATTTACAGAAGAAACTAGGACAAAATGGTACTTTCATAAAAAGAAGATGGAGATAGTGTTGGGTCATGTGATCAAAGGTAATTTTTTATGAAAGGTAAAAAGATCCGTTAGGGTTTACTCAGAAAGTGACTACATAAAATTATCAGAGTCACCAAAAACGTAGCAAAGTCGTGCATGTGATAGAGGTCATCTTATTTATTCACTTAAAATGTACAATTCTAAGCAATCTTATTAAAAAAAAATCCTTCTCAAACTGCTAAGCACATTTCTTTTATTAGTAAAGAATATTTGCTCTACAACTAACAACATATTGATTAAAGCTATTATGAATATTGATTAATGAATATTTGCTGCATTATTTTCTCCATAACTAACAATATATTTTTTTTTAATTATGGAGTGTTCTACATCAAGACAATGAAGAATCACAATCAATAACATCCAAGCAAGTTGAATTTCAAAATAGCTGGAGAAATGGCTAGTAGTGAACATAATGAATTTAATGCTGTTAGGGCACTTTTCCATCAAGCGCCTTGATTAATCAAATCCAAGTGGTTTAACTAAAAGATTAAGGCTCAAAAACTACATTGAGGTTTATTTCCTTGAGAGAGAAGTCAGCAAGCTACTGCATTTAAAGAAAAGGTGATTAAGCATGAATCAGGAGGATTTGCCTTAAGAGGGGAGAAACAGACTCCCTAAGACAGCTATCAGAATCATCTCTAACACTTCAAATGGAAGGTTGAAATGAAAAGCTACTACAACGACTATATCATCTACTTCTAATGGCCTAAACACCACAGATGAGACCATAAATAGAAGAACCAGCTGAAGAAAAAAATTACACACTTAAATAGAAAAATGAGCATATTGTACCTAGCTTGTGACCTTAACATTCATCTCCTTCAATTCTTTGTATTCCTTATTTCAAAAAAGTGAGTGAGAGACATTACGTTTGTATTAGAGTTCCTATCGAGAGTGTGTGAGAACTTTAGGATTTCAGGCTTGTCAGAGTGCCTTGAGAAAACTTTATCCGCTAGCCAGGAGCATAGGTGTTCTTGCTGAGCTGTGTACAAGCCATCACAGAGCACTTAGGGAAAACTCTGTTGACAATAAGGATCAGTGACGGTTTTATTGGTTAGAGCATTCCCAGCCTGAGTAGGCTTGCCACATTGATAGAAGTTCTAACTTTCTGGAACTTGCATTCCATCGCTTCTCTAACAAATAGAATTCTAACTTGAATCTCTCAATAAAATATTTTTTTACAAACCCACCTTATAATACCCAACATTTTTTTAACTACCTACATAATATTTTTAAGGAAAAAAAAGAAAAATAAAAAAGAAAATAGATAAAAAATGGAACAAAAAAGGGAACAATGGTGTGTGTTGTCCCGTATGTAACAATCGTTGGAGTTGCACCATGCTAAAATTTGAGGAATTTGGGCCCTCACCACTAGAATGCGTGACAGTGGTTGGGGATGCTCTTAGGGTCCTTTTGAGAGTGTGCGTGAATTCAAGGAGTTGAGGTGTTCCAGAATGTCTTAAGAAAATTCTAATTGTAGGCAAGAAGTGAGAGGATTCTCGCTAAACTATCATTGTTGATAGTAATTTGATTGACTCCTAATGTTTGGAAAGGACCTTAGGTGGGAATGTAGCACAAGGTTGATTTTAGTGAATCTCACGAAAATCCTTGTGATATGTTTCTACTATGACTCTTTGTTCTCTAACTCTATGCACTGTCTATGATTTTGATTTGAACCTTTCTTGATTAGACTGCTTCTACGTTGCTTACTTCTTACTGTACTTGATATTCTCCGTAATGATTCAATTATTGTCAAAAAATATTATGACTTTGTCATTCACCTTATTCACTTGCCTCTAAGGTAATTTGATTAGGCATTAGGGATACTGCGAGTTTGTATATTATTTCTTTATTTTACTCCACTCGAAAATAGTGTCTTATCCCTTTTAGTTTTGACGAGCTTAGTTGCCTTTCATAAAAAAGGGGAGATTATCAGGTCAGACGAATCACAGCTAAGTTTTTATGAATGGAAAAAGGATCCATTAATGTCTAGTTGGAGTGACTACATGAAATAATCAGAGTCACTTAAAACGTAGTTAGAATCATGCTTCTGATAGAGATTATCTTAGTTGTTCACTTAAATGAATGATTCTAAGCAATCTCATTAAAACGCTAATCCTCGCAAACTGTTGAGTCACAATTTTTTATTTGTAATGAACATTTGATCCATATCTGAAGGGATATTAATCAAAACTATTGTGAATATTGATCAAGAAAACATTCTTGTAATAAAAGAAGCCCTCTGGGATTTCATAGGCAATATTAGTCTTAACGTGAAATAATTCTTTAACGAAAAGGATTAATTTTGTTTAATCTTGTACTCGATATTATTTTTGTCAATTGGCGTGCATAATCTCTCTTAATCATTTAGGGAGTATTCGACATCAAGATAATGAAGAAAAGCAATCATTAGCATTCCAAGCAAGTCAAATTCGAATAGCCAGCTGTTAACATCATGTACTTAATGCTACTAGGACACTTTTCCATCAGGCCCCTTGATTAACCAGATCCAAGTGGTTTAGCCAAAAGATTAAGGCTCAATGACTACATCAACAATTATTTCTTTGGGAGAGCCATCAGCAAGCTTACGTTTGAGAAAAGGTGATTATTAGACTATGCTTTCTTTGACTTATTTTTTGAAGAATAAGTTCAGATAATTTAATTTAGAAAAAGTTGATAACAAGTTTACTAAATAAGTTCAGAATAAGTTCAGCAAATAAGTTTAGAATAACTTTAGCAGATAAGTTCACAATATCAATCCATAATAAGTTAAGTAAATAAGTTTAGAAATTTGTTTTTAATAAGTTCAAAGTAAGTAAGTTCAGAATAAGTTAAGAAAATAGTTCAGAAAGTTAAAAACAAGTTTAGTAAATAAGTTTAAAATAAGTTTAGAATAACTTCAGCAAATAAGTTCAGAATAAATCTAGATAAATTTAGTTTAGAATGAATTCAGACAAACTACATAAAAGAGAATAGGGCCTAAGTATCAATCAAGAGGATTTTTCCCTGCAAAGAGAGAATTAGGCTCCTTGAAACAGTTGTTAGAATCATCTCTACAACTCCAAAGGAAGGACTGAGAGCAAAAGTTGCTACAATGGCTCTATCATCTGCATCTAATCATCTCAGCACAATAAAAGAGACCTATAACTAGAACAACTAGCTAAAGACAAAAGGTTGCATGCATCTTGTGACCTTAACATTCATCTCCTTCAATTCTTTATATTCTTTGTGTAATAAAAGTGAGGGAGAGACACTACTTTTTGTTAGAAGTGTTGTCCTCCTGAGAGTGTGTGAGAACTCTAGGAGTTAAGGCTTGTTAGGGTGCATTGAGAAAACTCTATCTTGCTAAACTGTGCACAAGCTATCACAAAGCACATATGTAAAACTCTGTTGACAATAAGGATTAGTAAGACTCTTATTGGTTAGTGTCCCCCTAAGAGTAGATGTGAACTCTAGGAGTTCAGGTATGTCAGAGTGCCTTGAGAAAAAATCAAATTGTGGGCAAAGAGTTAGGGGACTCTTGTTAAATTGTCATTGATGATAGTAATTACATTGACACCTAAATACGAGGAAGGATCTTAGGCGGGGATGTAGCCAAAGTTGATTTGAGTAAAACTCCTGAAAATCCTTGCATCTCTATCTCTTACTCTAACTCTTTATTATCCAACTGCATGTCACTGTCTAAGATTTCAACTTGAGCCTATCTTGATTATTCTTCTTCTACCTTGCTTATTTGTGTCTCTACTTGCTATTTTCTATTTTGATTCAAATATCTTCAAAAATACCACAACTTTATCACTCATCTTATTCATCATCTTCTACGGTAATTTAATTGGCATCAGAGACACTGATTGTTTGCATCCTATTTCTCTATGTTGTTTCACTTGAAATATTGTGTTATACCTTTGTGTTTTGATGAATTTAGTTGCCTTTCATCAAAAAGGGGAATATTATTGGTTAGATGAAGAAGAGCTAATTTTTTATGATAGGCAAAAGGCTCTGTTAGAGTTCATTAGAGTGACTGCACAAAATAATCAGAGTCACTAAAACAAAGTCAGAGTCGTGCTCTTAACAAAGGTCATGTTAGCTATTCACTTAAAATGAACAATTCTAAGCAATCTCACTAAAAAAAATCCTCGCAAACTACTGGGCACGTTTTTTATTTGTAAGGAATGTTTGCTCGATAGTTGATGACATATTAGTCGAAGTTGTTGTGAATATTGATGAATGACACATTCCTCTAATAAAAGAAGCCCCAGATACTTCACAAACAATATTAGTCTTAACTTGAAATAAATTCTTCAATGACAACGATTAATTTTATTTAGTTCTTGATTGACTCAAATAGTCTCTCTTAATAATTTAAGGGAGCATTTTGCATCAAGACAATGAAGAAAAGCAATCACTAACATACAAGCAAGTTGAATTTTACAGCATCTAGAGAAACGACTAGCTATCAACAGCATGTGTTTAATGTTACCTGGACACTTTTCTGTCAGACCCCTTAGGTAACATGATCCAAGTGGTTTAGGAAATATTAAGGCTCAATGGCTACATCAACTGTTATTTTTTTTTTGATAGAGATTAAGAAACCACTTCATTCAGAGAAAAAGTGATTAAGTATGAATAAAGAGGATATTCCTTTAGAGGAGATAATCGGACTCCCTAAACAGCTGTTAGATCCACTATTAAAAAATCTGATTTTTTCGACGGAATTTCTGATCGAAAAAGTAATTTTTTCTGTCGAAAAATCAATTTTCCGACAGAATAGTCGACCGAGATGGGCCGTCGGAATAGAGCGGGTCGGGAACATGTTCCGATGGAATATGACATTTCATCGGCATTGTTCTGATGGAAAACGGAGGCCGTCGGAGTCGTCTTCCGATGGAACACTGACGGAAAACATTGCATTCGACGGACAAAAGGTCCATCAGCTCCCATCTGCCGCAATTTTAAAAAAATAGAAAAATTCAAAGTTCCGACGGAATTTCCATCGGAATTCTATCAGAAATCCGTTAGACATTGTCGGAAAAACCATCGCAATTTCTTAAAATTTTCTTTAAAGAAATGGGCACCGTGAGCCACCCTAAAACTACAATTTACACCAATATGAAATTCTATAAACTTACAAATTCAAAACTCCAAATAATAAGTTTCAAAAAATAACATTCGATTAAATTTTTACATCATCCACATAATTACTAATAACACTTAATAATTACTTTCACATTCACATCAACACAATCACACTCAAAACCCAAAATCTACAAATAACTCAATAAAATTTCAACGACCAACACAAATTATCACATAATTGTTAAATTCTAGCTCAAATTTGTCAAATTCATCAAAAAATTTGCTACAAACTGAACAAACACCACTTACTTGAAGTTATAAGAGAGAATTGGTGGTGGAATTAGGGTGGCCAATGACATAGTGGATGGCAGCGGGCTACAGGGCAGCGGCGAAACCGACGACCGGCTGCAAGCTCACGGCGACGACCACGACGCTCTCTCTCTCTCTCTCTCTCTCTCTCTCTCTCTACGTTTCCCTCTCTCTCTATATTTAGCTTCCGAAATGAACGCAAAACTCGGGAAGAGGGGTTTTAAAAAATTGTCCGACAGAATATTTTGCCGGAAGTTCCGTTGGACAGTACTGTCCAACGGAATATCCGATGAAATATTCCATCGGACAAGGAATCTTTTTCAAAATAATTTTTTCGACTTTTTGCAGAGATCCGGTCAATGCTGACCATAGTTCCGATGGACGGTTCGTCGGAAGGCTGTCGGAGTTCCGACGGATCAGTCGGAATCCATCGGAAATTCCGACTGATTAAATGTCTGTCAGAACTCCCGCCGCTTCGGTTTACTTTTTCATTTTTCCATCGCCATGTCCACCGACCTGTCCGACGGTCTCGTTTTCGGTTGGCATTTTCCGTTGAAAAACAGAATCTCAGTAGTGAGAATCATCTCTACAACCATAAATAGAGGGTTGATATTAAAAGATTTTATAATAGACAAATCAAACACCCAAAAAAAAAAGATCTATAAATAGAATAACCAGCTGAAGATAAAAACTTACAACACTTAAATAGAAAAACGATCCTGTTGCACCCAGCATGTGACCTTAACATTTACCTCATTCAATTCTCTACATTCCTTATGTAACAAAAGTGAGTGATAGAGACTACTTTTGTATTGGAAGTGTTGTCCTCCTGAGAGTGTTTGAGAACTCTAGGAGTTGAGGCCTGTTAGGGTACCTTAAGAAAACTCTATCTAAGGCATTGCCTAGTCGGCTTTGCTTTTGCCGCTTTGTTCTACTTCACTAATGTTGCTATGTAGGAGTTAGGGTGCTCCTGCTCAAATATGTACAAGCTATCATAGGGTCTACAGGGAAAACTCTGTTGACAGTAAGGAGCAGTGAGGCTATTGTTGGTTAGTGTCTTCTTAAGATTGTGTGTGAACTCTAGGAACTAAAGCATGTTAGAGTGCCTTGAGAAAATTTTGACAGTGGGCAAGGGCTTAGAGGACTCTTATTGAACTATCATTAGTGATAGTAATTTGATTGACTCCTAAGGTCAAGGAAGGATCTAAGGTGAGCACATAGACCAAGGTTGACTTAGGTGAACCTTGTGAAATTCTATGTGCCTTTATCACCACTCTAACTCGATCTCTTTATCTAAGGTTTCAATGTGAACATTGATTAATCTGCTTCTACCTTGCTTATTTTTGTCCCTGATGCTTACTATCTATTTTGATTCAATTATTTTCAAAAAGTACTATAACTTTATCACGCATCCTATTCAACGCTCTAGGGCAATTTTCCTTATTTAAAAAGTACCGAATGAAGGGAGGTTCCTCTCCCATTTGGTCAAGCCGAATGGGGAGGACTCCTCTTCCATTCAGCCCAACTGAATGGAGAGGGGGTCCTCTCTCATTCAGCCACATTATCCTGATCCCCAAAAAAAGGGGAAAAGGTTGAAATTGGTCATGATTGAAAAGGATAACGCAAGAATGCCTTTACATGATGCCTAAGGGTAGGATTACGAAAAGAAATATGTCGAAACGAAAAGTGGAAGCATAAACACAAACGACCCATAAGTTATAATGCATTGGGAACTTACCCGAAGTCGAATTAGCAAAGTTCAATGATTCATTGATAATAAAAACATCAAGTATGCGATAGAGACAAGCAAAAACAACAATAAGGATACCAATGTCATGACTCGAATACATATTAAACAAGGGCATAGGCACTCGTTACATGTAAACACGAATGAAACTAAGGATGTTAAGGCTGTCCAATTTATTAGCGATGAATGACTAAACATTGTCAACATGGCATCGAGACCACAAAGCCGAACCAAACTCCTTTGTCGATGAAGGTTCTCTTTAGGAAGGAGTTTTCTTTGATCAATGGATGGGGTGCGTATCTCTGCCCTAGGAAAAAATTTGTTCTTTGCCTTCGAAAGGAGCTGTCTTTGCTTTGGGGTGGCGCTCGATTCTTCACTCAAGGGGTTCATTTCTCTCTGCATGGAAAGATAAAAAGGAGGTGTCAATGAGTCTGAACTCACTACACCCTCGTGCCTGACTGAGCTAGTAGCCCTCACCTCTTGCTAGAAGCACCAAGCGAGCCAATCACCCTTGGTCTCTAACCAGATCTCAAAACTCTCCTAGGGAAAACTCTCTAGAGCCTCGATCAAGTTCTGGGCCACGAGTGGAGAGACAATTCGAAAATGCATCACCTCTTGGAGAATGGAGTTATAAAAGACCAAATGCACTATCTTCGGAATCCCAACGTCATATGCAATCACTTAACTTTGGCCTTTACAAAGTAAGGGTAAAGCAATATCCATTGAGGTAGAAGAGCACAGAGGGATCAGGGGCTCTGTATGAAGTTTCCTAAAATCAAACCATGATAGGAGGAGCCCAGCATCCTCTTGACTCCTAAGAAATAGAAATTAGTGTTAGGACATTTAAGATATGTGGATAAATAAAGCCTTAAATGGGCCATGGGCATATTTATAATGCCTCGGGGGGACGGGCCGAGTGAATCCACATCTCACCCAAACGCCTTAGGGGACATTCTGTTAAGATGTGAGGGGCTAAATGATTAGGATATTTAGTGACTTGTCTGATAGGATGGCAATATGTGGCATTGACTAAGTCAACGGGGGTCAGAGTTGACCACTAGGAAGGAAGAAGGATGCTAGAGGAGTATAATGGTAATTTAACCCTTTGAGTAGGGAAATTATAATTTTGCCCTTGGGTGCCAACAACAAGGCTATAAATACCCTAATATTTTCCATTTTAGGAGGATTTTTACTATGGACAACTTGATTACCTCACTAAACATTCTTCTAAAATAGTGAACTCTTTTTTTCTCTCTGCTCTTTACTCTCTATATGCTTCCACAATTCTTCTCGAGACAGACTTGAGCGTCGAATGGGCCTTCCTTGGCAAAAAAACCTGAGACCGACCTTCATCCAGGTCATCAAGAGGAGCACACCTTAGCTTGCACAATCAAGTGACACATCAGCCACACGCAAGTTTAGGCATCACTACCGCTTGAGTGAGTTTCTTTTGAAACAAGGTTTATTCAAAATTTTCTTTTTTTTAACAAGGAGAGTGAAGTCAGGAAGGAAAAGATACCCATCATCGCTAGTGTCATTTTACACCCCTCCCAAAACCAAACTCTCATCTACAACCATTGCCACCATCACCATCCCATTCTACCCCCAGCCACCATCATTACCATCCCTTTCTCTCTCCACTGTTTAGTGACATTCCTCCCTAGCCCCCTCCCCCTGTTGTGATTTCCCGCAAGTATACGGTTTTCGTTGTAGTAACTACAGATGTCGTCCTCAGGGATGGATGTGAAATTTGGTTACTAAGTTATATACGTTAACCTAAGATCAAAATTAATACAAATTAAGTTGAGCTAATTACCAAATATTTAAGTCAAATCTGAAACCAAACTATTAAGATAAAGTAATGAAATTAGTACCAAACGCTAACTGATGATTTAAAAACACAATAACCAAGGAAAGGAGCACCAAAATGCAAATAAGGTGAGCCGCCAACACTTAACCGTAATTATTTCTTACATTTGAGAAAAAGATATGAAGATGAAACGCAGCAGAGGAACCCAGAAATAGAGAGCGCAGAACAAAGAGAATGGAACAGAGCAAGCCAGAGCAACATGAACGATCAGGGTCACAAAATTCTAATCAAATAGCACCCATAATAGAGCATCCAAAATTGAAACTCGGGAAGTCAACTGAACATTTGAAATTTGCTTTAAACAATTTTAGACTCGAAACTACAATTTTCGGTTGAATCCAATAGCCCAAGCTAACACCAAGAAATGAAAACTTAATCTGAAAAGCAGAGAAACGAAAATTGAAAACTACCGACTACTACCGTTTGTTTGCCTCCTCTCTTTGTATTTCAACCTCCATTAAAACGCAACTTCAGCCCCTGTATTGCCCTCCCTTAATTATCAAATTAGTAACACATAAAACTGACTAAGTGATGATGATGGAAGTGATAGATAATGACGGACGAGAGAGAGGGTGTAACGGCTGGGAAGTGAGGGAAGAAGAAAGCGAGAGATCATGGGCTCTATTTGTTGCTTCGGGTTTCTGGGCAGCCACGGAGTTTCAATGAGGGAAGAAGAGGAGGAAGGGGAGGGGGTTGGGCCACGTGAGAGAGGTGCGGGGTGATTTAAAGGGAAGCAAGCTGGGCTTGGTCTCGGAAGAAAGAAAGAGAGAAGAGAGAGAGATGAGGCTGGGATCTGGGCCTCGGGTTGGGACGCTAGTTGGACCGGTGCAAGAGAAGAGGACAGGAAAAGAAAAAGGACCGGGAGAAGGAGGCGTCAGGGCTGGTCTGATGGGCACGGAAAATTGGGCTGGGAGCAAGGAGGTAAGGAAGTGTGCTGGCCTAATGCTAGAATAGAGAGAAGAGAAGAGAAAATGAGGTGGTTTGGGCTTGGCAGATTGGGCCCCTGTCTAGCCTCTTCTTTTTCTTCTCTCTTCTTGGTCCAATTTCTTATTTAAGCTCATTATTTATTTCTTTCTCATGTTTCCTTCCAATTCCTACAAAATAAACAAATACATATTAAAATCCTAATTCAATA